>JAQQSW010008950.1:0-13346 GCA_028646575.1 Pseudocheirus occidentalis
TCCTTCCTCCCTCCCTTCCTTCCTCCTTTCCTTTCTTCCTTCCTTCCTTCCTCCCTTCCTTTCTTCATTTATTTCTTTTGAAAGAGTATGTGGGAAGGAGAGAAAATGGATGTTTGTTCAATAAGAAAAAAATTAAATGAGGAGAGAGAATGAATAAAATCCTCAGAGGGTCATCAAGTAGCTTCAAGTATTTGATATCATATGGAGGCAGGATTAGATGTGCTCCGCTTGCCTACAGTCCACTGGAGCAGTGTATGGCAGGCGGAAAGCAGATTTAGGTTTGATGTAAGAAACAAAAACAAACAAACTACCTGACAGTTGTCTGGCAAAAAATGGAGTGGAATGTCTTGGGAAGTTATGGATTCCTGTTCACTAAAGGTCTTCAAACAGATGCTAGATCATGATTTGGAAAGTGGTGTTATTGGGGAATTCTTGGACACATCTGATTTAAAGTCAGAGTTTTTGAGGTGTCTTACCACTTCTTGTGTTTCTTAGAACCAGTATATTTGTTGGACTATGTCTACCTTTCCTCTCATCCTAAAATTAAGTGATCTCTTCTCCTTAGGATTCCAATCACTTTTACTTTGGTGACTTTTATTTATTTTTTTGCCACTATGTTTTCTCAGCTCATCCACCGTTTGTCACCATGCCTGGCAAATAGTAATTGCTTAATAAAGAATTGACTTCTTTGCCTCTTGAAGATTGAAATGATCATTAAGAGACCATGGGCAAGTTGCTTAACCTTTCTGAACCTTAGTTTCCTTGTCTTTAAAATGGAGTTAATAATAATGCATATTATTATAATTATGTTATAATACTACCTATTACTACAATTAATAATATCCATAACTCCTCAGAGGGTTATTGTGAGGGTAAAATGAGATTCTGTATATTTTGTAGCTATTATTGTTAGTAATAATTATAATCAAGAATTGAGAGGTCTAGCAGATACACAGTTGGTTGGGACCTCCTAACAGTTTAAGGCAAACCTCCTTGCAATGTTGGTGAATTGTTTTCCAAATGCCTTGTCAGTTTTCTCATTCTGATGTGTTTGTCGCATATACTGAAACCCTGCTACAATATTGCTTCTGTTTTTCTCCTATTGGTTCTCATACCAATATTTTCAATAATATTTTCTTCTCCAGTTCCACATGAATATGTCTTCTTAATATATCACTCTTCCTATGCATGTGGGGATGCAGTTTTCCCTCTGTGCTGCCCTTCACTTCTGTGCTGGCTTTTGGCTAAAATTTTAATAGGCACTCTGAAACAAAACTGCCCCTTCACTTACAAGAAACACCACATGATAGCTTTCGGGCCCAAATGCCCTGAAAATTATAGCTCAGATGTTTTTTTATTAAGTAGAAGACAAGTTAAAATCTCTAAATTATTATGTAGTTGTAGTCATATCTACACATTTTGGACTTTTTTAGGAATTAAAGGATTTTTTGAGGGCTGAGAGGAAGGGATTGAAAATACAGGTGTTGTTGAAAGAAGGGTGGAGGGGCAACTAGGTAGCAAAGTGAATAGAGCACTGACCCTGAAGTCAAGGGGACTTCAGTTCGATTGTGACCTCAGGCACTTGACACTTAACTAGCTGTATGACTTTGGGCAAGTTGCTGAACCCCAGTTGCCTTGCCTTCCTCTCTCCAAAAAAAAAAAAAGAAAAAGAAAGAGGGGGTAGGGTTGGACATGATAGTCTCCTAGGAATGCCCCTTCCAACTTTAAATCCATACTCCCATGAACCTATGAATACATGTACTACCTACTTCTCAAGACTGTTTTAAAGAAATAAAACAATATTATTTGTTTGCTTCTTATTTACTTCTATATACACTTTTTTTCTCCCTCTTGGTATATTATTACCTAAAACCCTGCATTGGGCCATGTAGAATTATTTAGACTGAGAATATCCTCTCCCTTGATCAGCACTGGAGAGATTTTTGAGAAATTATTTTTTGGCACTCCTTTTTCTAGATTTAATGAAGAAAAGCCATTCCCCTTCTGGGTAATGTCTTTACATATATTACAATGTCCAAGGTTACAGTTTATCTTATATTAACTACATTTGATTTCTGTCTTCCTGATAGGATTATGGGAGATACCCCAATCTCATTCACATCACCTTTATCAACTTTGACTTAGGATGCTACTTTCTTAGCAGATTTCCACAGATAACCAATTACGTCTATTTTATGTTTATTGTTATTTGTTTCTGTCAGAGGGTTGACATTTTCTAACTTTTCCCTTAAGTTGATATGTGTGTACCTTATTTGTGTACCTGCAACAAATAGCTCCACTCTCCTACCTCCTGTCCCTTAGTGCCACTGGCAGACAAATCTGAACTGAATAGATCATGGATCTGATCAAATTTAGTAACCCATACATTCCCTCCCTCTGTACAAGAATGTCCCATCTCCTTTCTACATCTTTGCCCTTGCTCATGCTGCTCCCTATACCTGGAATACTACTCTCTAGTCCTGTCTCTACCAGTTTAAAATTCAGCTGTCTTGATCATGCACCTCAAAAACCAACACATTTCTTTACTTTCTTGAACCCAGGTTTTCTGAACAAGTTGTTCCTTTAATACATACTAGCGGTGTGTGATGCTGATTAATGATCAAGTCACCTAACTTTTCTGAGCCTTGGCTTCCTCATCTATAAAAGAGGGATGTTAATAGTAATGGTGTAGGAAGGTAACATAGTATGATGGAAATAGTATTGGAATTCCAGGGACAGGACTTGGGTTTAATGGCAATTCTGTTACTTACCTCTATGACTCTGGGCAAGGTCTCATTTCTCTGGACCCCAGTTTCTCATCTATTAAAAGAGATCAATGATCCTGTGAATATTTTATCTGTCTGCCTCTCAGTGTTGTTGTAAAGAACCTTAAACAGTATTATGTAAAATATGAACTATTAGGTGAGATCTTCTCCTTCTAAAAGTGATTCCTCCTTTCTTAAAACTCAAATAGCAGTTGCACTTTTCTTAAGCAATTATGTTCAATGTTGGAATATAGTTAAATATTTACAAGTTAATTTCTCATCTGGGTTATAAGCTCCTTGAAGGTAAGGATTGTGTCTTACTTGTCTCTCTATTCACATTGATTCTTATCACAGTGCTGACTAAGGACTGGAATGCCAGACTTAAGAGAACAAATATCAAAGGAAGCTGGGGTGGTATTTCTGTGGACAGTTAGCAGTTTCTCTAGTCTCTCACCTTCAACCTACTGCTTTGGAGTCTATTACTTGTCCCTTACCCCCAAGATTGTTGTTGTTGGTTTGGACCCTCGGATACCTCAACTGAAATTGTTTTTTAAGATGACCAATGATATCTTAATTGTCAAATCTATGAATAGATTGGCCTTTTCTATGGTGTTTTCTCATCTCTCACTGCAGCACTTCAACACTTTGACTTTTGATCTTTCTGGATACTCTTTACTCTATTGGGTTTTGATGACCCTGATCTCTCCTGGTTCTCTTTCTACCTGTGTTGCCACTCCTTAGTCTCCTTTGCTTATAATATTATCATCCTTGTCTTGACCCCAATTCCTGTATGAGGTACCCCATTGGTTTCTTTGTCTCTCCCTGTCTCTTCTCTCTTGTTTTCTTCTTCCTCTTCTCCAAAAGGGGTTATATGTTCTCAGTAATGAAATTTTAATGACACAGATGGGAGTTATCTAAAGAGACTGATGTAGATACACAAATAACCTATTATCAACTTTATTTTAAAAAGACATAGAAGATTGAAGGAAAATCCAGCACAGAAAAAGGGGAATTGCATAAACTAAGACTCAGAGGTAGAAACAAATATATCTTAAATTATCTAAGACAGTTAAATGTATCAAGTTCAGGTAGCTGTAGGGAAACACACTCTATGCCTATAGTCACCCACTCCAGAATGTAGAATACCATAAAGCAAGAAGTTTGTCATGATGTGTCTTTTAAGTTTCATTCTTTGCAATCTTAATATGTGATACTCTTATAAAAAACATTCAGTAAGAAAACAATATCTTCCTTGATATCTAGTGGTCACTATTTATCATAGTACAGGGCATCTAGGTGGTACAATGGATAGAGTGCTAGAACTCCATTTAGGAAGACTCATCTTTCTGAGTTCAAATCTGACTTCAGGGGCTTACTAGCTCTATGTCCCCAGGCAAGTCATTTAATCCTGTTTTTCTCTCTTTCTGCATCTGTAGAATGAGCTGGAGAAGGAAATGGAAAACAACTCCAATATCTTTGCCAAGAAAATCCCAAATGGATCACTGAGAGTCAGACACAAATGAAACCACTGAAGAACAATTTTCCTTAGTGCTAGAGGAGCAACGTGACAGAATTGAGTAATTGCTGGACTTGGTATCAGGAAGACAATACAAAACAATGAATATGTATTAAGTGTTTCTGCTTAATAGGCACTTAATATTTATTATATATCTGACACTGTGCTAAAGCACCAGGAAAACACATAAGAAAAAGAAACATGGTTCCTGCCTTAAAGGAGTTTACAATTTAGGGGAGGAAGACAATACAGAAACAGGAAACTGAAAAGTGGAGAGGATTGGGGAAAAGGAATGTACCTGGTATGGGAGCATGATGACAGTAGAGTTGAATTAAAGAGTACAGCTAGTGGGAAATGAAAGATTAGTTTGAATCATAGGATCATAGATACAGAGTTAGAAGAGGACTCAGAGGCCACCCATCCCAACTCTCTTATTTAACAGATGAGGAAACTGAGACCTAGGGAAATTTAGTGATTTGCCCAAGGGAGTAAATGCCAGAGACGGAGTATGAACCCAGGTGTTATGATTCCAGAGGCAGTATTTTACCATATAATTTCTGTTTCTAGCAACTATTATTTATTTGATCACTAAGTCATCTACATTTTCTGAGACTGTTTCTTTATCTATACATGACTATGATAATAATACCTGTACCATCTAACTCACAGTCATGTGATATTCAAATGAGATAATGTATGTAAAATGCTTTGAAAAACAAAAAAGTTATATATGTGTGTTTATAGCTATGTTCATTATATATGTAATATATACATACACATATACATATACAGTACATACACACATATGTATGTATATGTTCTCTCTCTACATTTATACACACACACATATATACATATTTGTCCTGTGAATATATGTTCTGCTTGTAATTAGGATTCTGGGCTCTTGACTCTGTTACAAGTGTAGGGATTAGCAGGCACTGTGCTTAGGGTGGGTACTTGCACAGACTATTGGGTTTAGGCATTGGCATATATAGCACAGATCTAGATCTGGAAGAGACCTCAGAAGGCTTCTTGTCTAGCTTTTTTATTTTATAGATGAAGAAACAAATCTATCACGATTGCTTGACTCACTCAAGGTTATGTTGGTAATGAATAGCAGAAAAAGGATTTGAACTCTGATTCTCTGAATCTAGATTCAGTATTCTTTTCATAAGATCATTCTGCCTTTTTTCTTTTTTTAACAACTTACCCCTCAAAATCACTTGTTTTTCTCCCTTGAGTGTGATTAGGTTAATTATACCCTTTTATACTTCCAACCTATCATCAAATTTTCCTGTATCTTAATCTCCAAAGGAATGTATTTCTGTATTCTAAAGTGACCAAAGTCTGAAGTTACAGCTTATGATGATTGTAGCACTTTCAGATACTGGATTTTCAGCATTCAAATTGCTGGTGACTTGAGAGAGAATGACTAGAGTTGTTAGGGAGAGATTTAGTAGTACTGAAGACTTCATTTTGTTGAATATATGAAACAATTGTAGTGAATCAAAAATGCCCCAAATAATTATATTTGTTTTTAATGACATCTCTCTATATACTAGGGTTATGATTTACGAATAAAAATAAGTTGCATTGTAAATGCATTGGCTATGATGGTGTACCTACTCTTTATAATGGGTATGCTCTAAGAGTAAAAAGGGCCTTAGCATTCATTGAGTCCAACTGACCATTTAAAAATGAGGAAATCAGGTCACATAGTTGGTTGATGACAGAGTCAGGAATCTCACCCAGACTTTTTGATTCTCACAGAATCCAGAGCTAGAAGGCTTAGAGATCACTTAATCCAACCCCTACCTGACACCACAACCTAGCTGCCTTCTCCCCTTGGAACATCTTTGCCATGCCAGCCCTCTTTGTGCATTGGTTAAATTCCTTCCTGTGTCCTCTATTTAAGGACGAACCTATGCTGACCATGATCTTTCTTCTCCTGATTATGCTTTTAACTCTACAGACTTTGCCCCACTCCAGTGCTTCCCTTTCCTGCTTTTCAGCTCCCTTTTTTGGCTTGTCTTCCTCTATTAGAATGTAAGCTCTCAGAGAGCAGAGGCGGTCTTTCTTTTTGCTTGTATTTGTATCCCCAGCTCTTAGCGTAGTGTCTGACATATAGCATGCACTTAAATGACTCTTACTTTGCCTCCTCATTTTATGGATGAGGAACCTGAGGCCTAGAGCTGGTAAGGGAATCATCCTAGATCTGGATGAGCTGGAATTCCAACCTGTGTTTTCTAAATCCAAAGCCTGTGCTCTTTAGATGGGTGTTTATACTGAGAATTCTGTTACAGCTGTTCAAACTCCTTTATGCATCATAGTCATTGTGAAGCTATTGGCATAATGAAGGTTGTAGGTCTTTTTGCTCCAAATGTATACCATAGAAAGGAAAATTACCTGAAATAATTTGATTATAATTGGAAGCTAAGCTCAAATTCCGAAAATTCTCCTTCTGACTCAAAATTCTGTTTTCTGTGATGATAAAAAGTGCTAGACTTAGACTCAGAGCACCCGGGTTCAAGGCTGAACTGTTCCTTGTTCCTTGTGTGTCCTTGAGAAAATCATTTAACTTCTCTGGGTCTCAGTTTACGCCTATGTAAAACGAAGAGGTTGGACTTACTGCCTTTTCATGTTTCTTCCACCTTGAAATCTATTATTCTAAAATATATATAGTTTTCATTAATTAAAAGAGGATTGGATTGGGAGTCAGTGGACCTTTGTTCAGATTGAGATTTTATCACTATGTGAGTGATCTTGAGAAAGTCCTTTCACTTCTTGGGGTCTGTTTTCCCATTTGCAAGCTGAGGACATTAGAACAGATGATTAAGGGTCCTCCTTCCTGCTCTGAATTTTCCATCCCAGAAGCTGGGATTTAGCATTGAAACACTTTAAAAAAAAAAAAAAAAACAAAACTTGGAATGATCATGATTTACTATTCTATGCTGCCACCTAGTGTCTTGAAGCAAGCACTACTACTGTGCTGTGAATACAGAAGTAGCGTCTGAATCGGGTCCCTCGTCTGTCCTGTTGTTTCAGATTATTGTAGAGATGTCGCATTTTCAGAAATGTTTGAAGCCATCGAAGAAGAGGAAGAATTTGAGGGAAACAAAGTCAAATCAAAAACAAGCTGTCAAGTGCCTACTGTGTGCCATGCACTTTACAAAGAGTGACAAAAGACAGTCCCCGTTCTCAAGGAGCTCACAGTCTAAAGCGGGGCTGGCGTTGGGGGGAAAACATACAAATAGCTATGTACAAACAAAATATATACAGGATAAATTCAAGAGAATTAGCAGAGGGAAGGCACTAGCATTAAAGAGGGAATTTAGAAATGTATTCAAAATTGACCTTGTGGTGTAGTAGAAACCACATCCATATAAGAGTCAGGAAATAATAATAACAAATATTGCTTACATAGATGACATAGCCTCTAAAATTTACAAAACAATTTACATATGTTGTCTGATTTAATCCTAACAATAACCTTGCCTGACCTAGGTAAAGCTAACTGCTCTAGACTACTGTTTCTTCTTTTCTCCTTTGTAAAATGAATGAGCCAGCCTAGATTGTATTAAAGGTTCTTTCCAGTACTAATATTCTAGTTCAGGATTCTTTTTTTCCCCCCTTCTAATGGTGTGACTTGAGGCAAACCATAGTACCTTTCTAGGCTGAAATTTCCTCATCTATAAAGTGACAGTCTTGTACTAGATTTTCTTCATAATCCCATTGAACATTAGAATTTTATGATTAGGATTTTCTTTAATTAACCTTTCTCAACTAAGATAATTTTATTACTTCAGAAACATAAATATCAGTTTTAAAATACAAAATATAGTACATGAATATGTAAAATATGTCTCATTTGAATTTCAATTTACAACTGATTCCCTTAGAAAATTATTCTACTTAATATATTTTAGTGATGAGAAATCACAGGAAAGGAATTTAAGAATGTGAAAGATGGATTGTTTTCCTTGATTTTTGGAAGCTTCCCCCCAAAAAAAATTTATCTGAGAAAAATAGTTCTTTTTTCTTTTTTCCTCCAAATGTTTCTGGTTTTTTTTTCCTGTTTATTTGTTAACTTATTTTTTCTGGGCTTTCCATTTGCCTGTTATATTTATTTAATTAAGTATCAAAATATAGTGGAAAATTCACTGTATTTAGCACCAGAAGACTTCATGAGTTTTTTGTTTTGACTCATAAGAAATCTGATAAGGATTTTAGGGACCTCTTAGTCGAAGCCCCACATTTTATGCCTAGGGAAAAAGAAACTTACTAGTTGTGTGACCCTGGGCAAGTCATTTAATCTCTGTCTGCCTCAGTTTTCTCAACTGTAAGAAAGAGATCATAATAACCTATCTCCTAGGATTTTTGTTAGGATCAAATGAAATAATATTTGTAAAAGACTTAGCAGAATGCCTGTAACAGAGTAGGCATTTAATAAATGTTTGTGAAAAAAAAGACATAGAAAAGTAACACACCTTCCCAACTTCCCTGGTTCCCAAAATTTTTAGTTCTACAAACCTCTTTTTCCAACAACAGCAACACAAAATGCTGTGAATCCCCAGGGTAATTTAATAAATGGCTAATAACATCCTTTTATATTTTATTTATTAAATACTTCTATTTACTATAATGATACCTTTTGCCTTCCCCAAAGTGCCAAATTAAAATGTATATTTTATATTATGATAATAACAGTAGCCAGATTTATATAGCTCTTTAAGGTTTTACACATATTATTCTATTTTATCCTTATAACACGTGGGAGGAAGGTGCTATTATTGTTATGTCCATTTTAGGGATGAGAAAATAGGCACAGAGAGGTTAAGTGACTGGCCCAGGGTTGAATAGCTGATAAGTGTCTGAGGCTGAATTTGAACTCAGGACTTCTGATTCCAAGTCAGATGTTCTATCCACACCTTGCTGTTTATAAAGTATAAAATCTGTAATGCTTCAAATACGTGCAAGTTTATTGTCACAGAGGAAAAATATGCTTGTAACAATTGGGATGTTATTTACCACTTAAGGTGCCATAGAATATGAACAGAAGTTCTCAAGGGGAAAAGTACAAGCTATCAATAGTGATATAATAGATTCTCCAAATCACAAATAAGAAAATAAACGCAAATTAGAACAACCGAGTTTCCATATCAGCGACATTAGATCTATAAATACGATTTTTGAAAAGGGACAATTATTAGAGTGTCTTTGGGAGGAAAGGAACACAAATGCACTGGTGGTAAAGCTGTAAACTGGTCCAGGGAAGGTTAAGGACAGGACATTTTTGTATTTGTTGAAGAAGGGAACTACTGGAGGAAGAAACACCTGTTACTCATACAGGTTAGTACTTTTGCTTCAACGTGTAGTCTTAGAGAATTGATTAGGGCACACAGCAAATAGACAACTGCTGCTGGACTTGAACTCAGGTCTTCCTGTCTCTGAAATGGTTCTCTATTCACTATGCCATGCTGCCTCTCTGTTCTGCTCTATTAGAAAGCAATTTGGAACTGCACTTGAAATGTCACTAAACTTTGCAGCCCCATCCACCCAACAAGGCTGCCATCAGTCACATGCCACAAAGAAATCAAATAAAGAAGAAAAGACCCCAGATTTGCAAAAATATTTATAGTGGCATTTTTTGTAAGAGCAGAGAACTGAATTAAACAGAATATAATTGCACTATTTGAAAGAATGAAGGATACAAATTCAGAGAAACCTAGGAACATTTGAATAAAATCTCGAAGAATGATGAGCAGGACCAGGAGAACAAATTATCTCTATAAAATTGTAAATAAAAGCAACTTTGAATGACCCAAGAACTCTGATCAATGCAATTACTAGTCATGACTTCAGATCATTTATGTAAAGTATCAATCAAACAACAAATAATAATTGTTGTTAATCATTTCAGTCACATCAGACTCTGTATGACTATTTGAGGTTTTGACAAAGACACAGGAGTGGTTTGCCATTTCCTTCTCCTGCTCATTTTACAGATGAGGAAACTGAGTCAAAGAGGGTTAAGTGACTTGCCTAGGGTCATATGGCTAATGATTGTCTGAGACTGGATTTGAATTGAGGTTTTCCTGACTCCAGGCCTAGTGTACTATCCACTGTGCCACCTAGCTGCCCCATGTGCTAGGCATTATGCTAGAATGATGGGTACAAGTACAAGGAATGAAACAGTCCCTATGTGAAATGAACTTATAGAAAATAAGTTTGTATAAAACATATAGAGTATAAATTATAAATTAAGAGTATAAATACATTCAAAATTGTTAAATATAAGATATTTTTAGAGGGAGAATACTTGCAGTACGGGGGAAAGAGGAAAAGCTTTATGTAGAAGATAGTACTTGATCTGTGTCTGGAAGGAAGAGAGGTACTCTGAAGCAGAGGTTAGGAGTGAATACATTACAGGCTTAGGGGACAACTGGGGCAAAAGCACAGATATTCTTGTCACATCCTAACAGAGAGATGGACTGGGGGTGAAGAAGGAGATATATATTTTTGAATATGGACCTTGTAAGGATTGGGCAGCTAGATGGTACAGTGAATAGAGTGCCAGACCTGCAATCAGGCAGAATCTTCTACCTGTGTTCAAATCGGGCCTCAGACACTAGCTGTGTGATCCTGGGCTAGTCACTTAACACTCTTTGCCTCAGTTCTTCTTTTGCAAAATAAACTGGAGAAGGAAATAGCAAACCACTCCAGGATCTTTGCCAAGAAAACTTCAAATGGGGTCACATAAAGTCAGACACAACTGAACATTTGTCACAAGATAGATCTTTTTAAAAAGTTGGGAGGGGGAAGCTTGTGATGGAATGATAAAAAAAGAGTGATATTGAAGGGAATGGAATGAATTTCAGAGGGAGACACAGAAAAACAGGATAGTTTTGAAACTAACATACTGAATTTAGTATATGCTTAACAAAAGAAACTACATTTAATAAAGAAGATAAAATAATAAACACATAAGTAATAATGCAGGTTTATGATACATGTAATAAAAGTGTATAATAATAAATAAGCTGTATGTAGTACATTCTTTGTATATTTGTATATACAAAGAAGTATTTTTGTGGAAATGTTTTTCTTTGAATAATATTTTATTATTTTTCTAATTACATGTTTAAACAATTGTTAACATTTAAAAATTTTTTGAGTTCTAATTCTCTTTATCCCCTACTCTTTCTTTGAGATGGTGAGCAATTTGATATAGGTTATACATGTGCAATCATTCAAAATATATTTCCATATTAGTCATGTTATAAAAGAAAAGGCAGAGCAAAAAGCAAAACCATGAAAAAAATAAAGAGAAAAATAGTAAGCTTTGATCTGCATTCAGATTCCATCGCCTCTTTCTCTGAAGGTGAATATCATTTTTTATTATAAGTTCTTTGGAATTTTCTTGAATCATTATATTGTTGAGAACAGCTAAACCATTCATAGTTGATTGTTGTACAATATTGCTGTTACTGTGTACAATGTTCTCCTGGTTCTACTCATTTCACTTTGCATCAGTTCATTTAAGTCTTTCCAGGTTTTTCTGAAATCATCCTGCTCATCATTTCTTATAGTGCACTAGTACTCCATCACAATCATTTACCATACCTTCTTCAACCATTTCCCAATTGATGGACATGCCCTTAATTTCCAATTCTTTGCCACCACAAAAAGAACTGCTATTAACATTTTTTGTACAAATCCTTTTGGAAATGTTAATATTTAATATTTTTCAAGTTCAGAGCAACAAAAAATTAAAATGAGGGTTTTGGATTAGATCATAATTAAGTTATTTTCCAGCTTTAAAATGTTAAGATTTTATAAATTAACCTTTGCACCTCAGTTGCCCATCTGTAAAATGAGCATAACACTTGCCTGACTTATAAGGTTTTAGATAGATTGAGTATATATCAGCTATAAATATAAAATTACAAGCTTAAAGTTAATGTCAACAATAAAAATTTAACAAAAGAAAAGACCATTTGGTGTGGAATTGTAGAAAAAAAAATGAAAACCAGTATCAAGATATAGCAATGTAAAGAAATGAAGTCTTAAATTAAATTAAATTAATCAAATTAATGACCATAATAAAAATTAAACAAATTCATTAAAGATCCTCAATGAGTAGTTCTTACTTAAACAGCTTAAAGTAAGTTTTCTAGTTTAAAATGCTATTTTAGGAATTATGAGAGATGGAGTTAAAAGATGGAGTTCATTTTGAGTAAAAAGATGACATTCAGAATAATGATGAGATGATTATTACTTTGCATAATTGTTTTTCAAGTTTAAAAAGATAAGTACAGATAATCATAGAGTTGCACAGGACCTTAGATATTCTAAAGTTCAAGCATTGTAATCCTTTCACTCCCCCTCCCAGCACAAAGATGCACACACATAGGTACATGCTCACACATACTGAAGAAAGTGAGGCCCAGAGATGTGATGTGATTTGTTCTAAGTCATACAACTAATCAGTGACAAAATCAGGACTAGAACATAGGTCTCCTGATTCCCAGCCTAGTAGGCTTTCACTTGGACCATGTCCCCTTTTCTGTATGAAAAAACTAAATAGAAGGACATGTGGAAGTGAGAAGTCAGTTCAAGGAGTCGCAATACAGAAATCTCTGGTAGAGAATAAGAGGATGATGATTTTTTTTTGAGGGTTTTATTTTTTTTTTTATTAACTTGTTTGTTCACTTTTAGGTTACAAGATTCTGTTCCATAGTCACTTCAGTTATAGATTTTTCTCCCCTTCTTCCTCATCACCTCCCTACCCCTCCATGGTGGCATACAATCATGTATAGGATCTGCAAACTCCTTCACATTGTACAATCGTCTGGTTGTATAGCTGTTATAGCCAATGGAGTGAACAATGAGAAAAGAGAAACAAAAGCCAAACATTGAAAAGAATGATAGCATGTATCGCTTCAGTCTCCGTTCAGACTCTGATCTTTCTGGATCTTTCTCTGAATGTAGACATCTCCTTCCATCCTGAGACTTGTATAGTTGTTTTTTAACTGTGTGATGCTGAGGAGCGTCCAGTTTTTCAA
>JAQQSW010008951.1:0-13346 GCA_028646575.1 Pseudocheirus occidentalis
GACAGAAAAAGTTTCCTGTCCTCAAGGAACACACACTCTAACTGGGCCGGGCAGCTTACAAAAACAAAGTAAAGCTGCTGGGCAGATGGCAAGGCCGGGCAGACCTCACGAGCCAGAAGCAGGGCAGATGGTGGTAAGGCTTGCTGGCACCCCATCTCCTCAGAAGGATTAGTCATCAAAGCCTTATGAGCAGTTAGGCAGCCGGTGAAAGAGATGGGTGCCCCTATCATCCACAAGTCCCGGATGAGTTCTGAGACTGTGGAGGCCACACTTGAGTTAGAGTCCAAAACTGTCAAATGGGCAAAGTTGATTTTAATTAATTTCCTATATTCCTTGTAATACCTTCTTTTTACTTCTCTACCCTTTTCCCCCCAGTGTTCTGTCCCCCACATACCAAGACCCTCCAGATTTCCTCCAAAGAACCTCTGTTTCCAAGTACATCACCCGGGACTTCTCTCTCTAACTACAGTACTAAGCTCTAATACGAGCCCTCACCTTCTCCCTCTGTGCTTTGCCCAAAAGAAATTCTCTCTTAAAAGGAGCAATCTTCTTTGCTTTAAAACGTTCACACTAAGGTATGACTGGTTTTAAGTTTCTAGATGCTGCATATAAACAGGAAGTTTATAAAGAATCTCAAACTAGTAGAATGTCTGGATATTCTACTGGACAAAATCTGTTTCCACTTGCCTCCATCATGGTCATGCCTACTGCAAAAATGCAATCTCTTCCCATTTCAGTAACTGAAAGCCAAGTGGTGTTAGAGAACAGTTAGTCTCCAAATCTGAATACAGGTACATCCTGCCCAGAATTCTACAAAAAACAAAATGGTAAGAGAAAGGTTGTCAAAGGGAGAAGGATTTTGCAGACTCAAGGTTTTAGTTCTGTACTTTATTAAGGCCATCATTGTGAAATGAAGTGGGGGTGGAGGGAAGGGTACAAAGAGAAACTTCATGTGCGATATATTTTATAAAGACTCCTCTACCTTAAAAATATAAAACACAGTGGTTTTAAAAAGGCAGCCCCTATATTAGCTATTAAACTCAATCTTAGCTATTAATAATTTCTTTCAGCACATGCAACAAAAACTATTTCAAAAACAATATTCTTATTTCCTAAGAAAGGAGAGGCCACTATTAAATAGCTTCCTTGGTTCACAAGGCCATATTCAGCAATCCTCTATCACCAGGCTGTGTTAACTCAGAAGCCTGAATATATAATAGTGTTTTCTTTCTCTTTTTTTTTTATCATTTATACTACCAAGCTTCAAGACCCTAAAAAAAGTCATTTCTATTGAGTTATCAGAGTTGTACAATATAAATGCTGTAGTTTGGGGGTTTTTTTGTGTATGTTTAATAAGTCATTTTAATGTTATCATGTCCACAGCTGTATACTTGGAAGAATACATTTTGTACTCCATCTGCTGGCTGGATGGCCTTAGATTCTATATTACTAGTAAATTTCTCAGTTACAGTATTGGATTTTTAATTTTAAAAACTGGAGAAAAAAAATCTGAGTATCTCAGGAATACTCCCCAGAGTTCCAGAGGCTTTCATTAAATTGTAAAAAATTTTATGTAAACAAAAATTCTAGGTGCCAAGCAGCACTATATGTCATGGTTTAGGAAGGGAAGAAGAAATCCTCATTAAATGGTTTATGTAACAAAACTTTAAAACAACATTTTAAAATCTCAGCATTTATGTGGCTTTCATCTACTGCTATTAGATGTTTATTAGCTCTATTAAGTTGGATCAATCATCAGGGGAGGAGAGTAGAAATTTACAAAATGATTTTAATTTCTAATAGTCAATACTATACTCAAGCTAAGTTGAAAGGTATAAAAATGAAGTAGCTCTAAGAGTGCTTGGGCTGTTATTTAAAAAAAAAAGCAGAAGAATAATTTTCATTTAAATTGAGTTAAAGCTAGGGAACATCCGTCCTCCAGTCTTTGAGAAATGTCTCTACCCAAGGATTTGACTAAACAGTCTACAATGAGTGAGTAGGTGGCTTACACTGAACCATATGAAGAGATGATGCTTAGCTCAGATGTTTTATATCAATCTGTAGATGAGTAGTTGGGAAGATGGTTAGAGTTCTTTGATACTAATGCCAAGGTTGAACACTGCCTTCTCATGTAAGCCAATTAAATTTGAGATGGCATCTGGAGGCAGATTCCTCTCAATCCTAGAACTGGGCCTTTGGCCACTAGGAAATTTAGGAATAGTACAAAACTTTTATGTAAACAATTAATGCAAAACCACTACTGGGAAAATAACTCAAAATGATGCTATACATGGTAGGCCAGTAATCTCATGTTTGTAAGCTAACAGGATCCTTGGCCTTAGTTAGATTGAATACTTGCTGGACCACAGACTTCTTTGAAGAATAGTCTCTTAATATTATTAGTTTTAATTATTATGATTCTGTAGCTTTGGTGTCCAACAGAGAATTGTCCAGAAAGATTTCCTAGAAGGCAGCCAGAAAAAGAGGCAGCCTATCTGCGCCATGTACATTTGTCCATTCTCCTTGGTCACTTACACATTTGATTCTTTGGAGATACTGGAATTATTCCTAGTCACACAGCAGCACCAGAACACTGACATCACTGCCTTAAACCCATGCTCATTTCAGCCTCTACATCTTTGCTTATATCATGCCTGTGTCTTTCCCTCTTCCCTATAGTCAAAATTCTGCACCTCTTGCAAGTGTCCAGCTCTAATCCTGCTTCCCCCAGTCCTTGACTATTCCAACCCTACTCAGTACCTACTCTCTAGCAAGAATGTAGTTCTTAATTGTATTTTCTCCCAAAGTCAGATGAAACTCAGCATAGCTCTGACCAGGCCAGAGTCAGGGAAGACCCAGGTTAAAATCCAGTCTCTTACACATGGGGCTGTGGGACTACAGAAGTAACTTAAGTTTCCAGGACTAAGACTAAGTTAGAGGTGAGCTGCTGAGCTGTATCATAGCTTTTCCTCACGAGGAATCCTCTATATCTAGGAAATGGCAGGTCCAGAACAAATTAAAATACAGGTTAATGCTTTCATGCAGGTTCCTGTCACCCTGACTAGCTTTGAGAAGCCAGGAAGCCCGTGTTAGATTTCAGTTTGCCTACGCCTCTTAGCAGTCAAGGGCACATACAGGTGGTATTCAATGAATGCTTCTAGGGCTGGCAATTTTCAAAGGGTGAGGCCTCTAAAATGACAGCGTAACATAAGGCTTCACTGGAATTCTGTAGAACTGAGTACCAGGAGGAGGAAAGCCAAGTCCCCTGGGTGCTGTGGACTGCCACAGAAACCCATCTCTGACTGAGGCTGCAGAACGCAGTAGATAATGTTGGACTTAGCTGGGATACAAAGTACCTGTGAGAACATGGACAAGTTATATAACCTGAGTCTTTTTTCACCCCCATAAAATGGAGATATTTCAGTATGTGAGCCCTTTTTCTTTCTTCATACATAGTGTTCATTAGTGACTGTGTCCCCAAAGTGCAAATACACAGCAGTCAACCTGACTCTCAATATTTAGCTAAACTGACCATCAGACAACAGCTTGGCCAGGCCCACACTCGAAATCTTTCTAGGTTACATGTCATCTGGTAAGTTGTAGCCTTCAAGATCCAAACCCCCTCCATGCCTTAAAGAACTCCAGGAGCTGCCTTCATGAAGCCCACCTAATTCTTTATCATTTTCTCTTTGTATTGAATGTCGGGGAAGGGTTATGTGAATTTTGTGCTTAGGAGAGTCACCCTTTTTGGTGTGAACTCGACTGGTCAAGACCCAGTGTCCTCAAAGATTGAATCCCCCAGAGCTCCCCACTTGACTGCATTTCTTCCCTGCCTTCACAGTTAGAGGAAATTCGATATAGAGCCCAAAACACTCTTAAGAGGAGAGCTAGCCTAACCTTGTTGTCCCGGGTTCCAGTCTCCCAACTTCCTAACTAAATTTTTCTGAAAAAAGTTAATTTGGGAGTAGTTTTTTCTTTTTATTTTTGCTGCTGGCCAGGCAAAACAAACTAGTCACAGCTTGGACTCTGTATTTGACACAAAACAGCCCTATGACCATGGGCAGGTCAATTAGCTTCTCAGACCCTCCAGACAACACTTTAAGCTACAAAGGCCAATAACTGGTCTTCCTTCCCTCCAAGGACACTGCCCCCTACCCCTCTCACCCCGCAAGAAGGTGGTTAAGTGGGGCTGGAGTCAGAATTCTAGACCTGAGTTCAAATCCAACCTCTGACCCTTACTAGGTATGTGCCTCTGGCTGAGTCACCCAACCTCTGTTGGGCTCGGTGTCCTTATCGGTGGAATGGGAATAACAGCACCTGACCCTTCTAAGGCAGTGGTGAGGCTCAAATGAGCTAAAAATTGTAAAGCGTCTGCAAACCATGAAGGGCCATAGGAATGTGAGCTACTTTTTATTTATTTTAAAACTGCTATTTTTATCGATTTTTAAAATAAATAAAATTTTATTTATCAATTTATTTATAAATATTTATTGTTTATTCCTTATTTATCGCCGTTGCTATCATTCAGGGCCGAGGGGCCCGTCCTACTCCAGCAAGTGAAGAGAACTGCGACAGTAACTACAGTTTATGTAGCATTTTTAAATCGCAAGATTCCTCGCATACACAAGCCTGGGAGGCAGGGGGCTGCTATTCTATCCCTGTTTTACAGACGAGGAAACTGAGGCAGACGCCGATGACATGACCTGCCCACGGCTACCCAGCCAGTAAGTATCCGAGGCAAGATCTGAACTCGAGTCTCCCCGTCCCCCTCGCTGCTCCCGCTCCGGGACAGAGCGCCCCCCTCGGCTGGGGGACTCAGTTCCGCCGGAGCCCACTAGGCCTAGCCTGACCCAGCCGGCGGCCCGTAGAGCGCAGCAGCAACCGGAAGTAAAGGGGCCCTGGAGGGGTTTCCTTAGCAACTCGAGGGGCGGGACAAGTTCCTCACCTTGGTTTCTACTGTGGGCCCTTCCTTATAGCCGACCTTCTGCTTGAAGCGGGACAGGAACGCGGGCTCCGGCGGACGCACGTAGGACACCTGATTCCGCTTGCTCATGGTTACTCTGAGAGGAAGTGGCCTAGGATGGGAGAATGGCAAAGGGGCCCCGGATCTTACCCGTCTCCGGAAGCGAGAGTATGTTTCCTCCCACCCCGGCCTCCGTAGCCGGAGGCGGGGCTAAGGACTCCTGATCCATGACGTTATGTCCCCGACATTTGACAGGGGCCTTCCGTCCTTCCGCTGACTTCCGCCCCTTCCACGGCGGCTCGCCCCGCCCCTTTCCGGCCGCCTGGCGCCAAATTCAAACATACCGCCATTTTGCTCGCCCTGGAGGTTGCCGCTCCTCCTTAGGGCCGGGGTTGAGGTTTACATTTTGGGAGTGGGAGCGTCATGGCACCCGGTGTCAAAGGTGAGTGAGCGACTGAATGAGTGCGTACGTGTTTGTGGGGGAGGAGTCCTACGGTGGTCGCTGCCGGGGCCCCCGACCCTCACTTGTGGACGTAGGCCCTGTGGACCAGAAGCCCCTGGGGTCGGCCACGGAGGCGTGGGGGGAGGGGCCGGATCTTCCGGGCCAGTTCAACCGTGGCCGGGCCCGTTAATTATGTTGTAATTAGCACTGTAACATCGCGTCTTACGTAACGTAAACTGTGCCATGCGTGACAGTGTATGAATACATAGTGCTTAGCGTATAATAATTAACATAAGGGCTGGAACCTCGTGGTCTGCCAGTCCCCTTCCTGGCTTAAATCTGGAATGTTGGGTCCTGGGTGTGAATTCTGGCTGTGTTTGAAAAAGGAGCACAGTGAAGCCTCGGGACCCTTGGGTCACTTATGCTCTTAAGTGTGTGATCATCAAAGGAACTGTTCTTCGCTTTTAGGGAACAATGTAGACTTTAAAAAATATTGTTAGTAAGCCTGTTAAGTGCTTTATTCACTCGGTAAACTACCTGCCCTACCTTCGCAGGTACTTAATTCAGCTGAACACACGTACAGTGAACGCCTGATAAAAGGCACTGCTCTAGGTGCTAGAAACACAGCAAAAGTGATTTAGAGCCATGTTCTGTGGGTAGATCGCAGGAGTCAGCTGTCTTACCTCCCGGGCTACTAAACTAGTGGTTTTCAGATTTTTTTTAGTCTCAGGACGCATTTACGCTCTTGAAAATTATTAAAACCTTCCAAGAGCTTTTGCTTATGTGAATTATGTCTATCAGTATTTACAATTGAGAAATTAAAATTGATAAATGTTTTAAATATGGTCACATTTAAAATGACAAACCCGTTGCATGAATATAAATAACATGTTTTGTGAAAAATGTTTTCCAAAACAAAAGTTTAGTAGGAAGAGGGGCTTTGTTTTACATATTTTTGCACATCTAACATTTGGCTTAATGGAAGACAAATTCTTCTGCTTTTCCATTCAGTCTACTGCTATATATTGTTTTGGTTGGAGTATATGAAGGTGCTATCTTTAAAATACCTGGTTTGTGGGAAATGTTATGGTTTCATAAGACTAGGCAAAACTAGAAGTAGCTTTTATTTCTGTACCTAAGCTAAGACAGCATACACCATTTTTAACCCATATTATTTCTTTTTTCCTCACCTCATTTTGGATCTGTAATATGTATAAAGTGCTCCCTTCCATTGTAGAAACTACCCCAGTGTGGATCAGCCCCTCTCCAGTCCTTTTGGTCTTAGAATGTTATCTGTGGGGCTGAGAAGCTAAGTAATTTCCTATTGATCGTGCTGCTGCTATCTTGCCCAAGGCAAGATTTGAATCCACTTCTTCCTGCCATCTATCCACTTGGCCGTATGGTCTCTGTAATGTTCTTATAGATTACTTAAATGGGGTCATAGAGTTTTAAATTCTGTTTCAAACTTGACTACCCTATTTATAGGACAGTTCATTTCTTATATATTACAAAGATCTATGACTTCATAGGTATGGGTATTAAATACACTAAGAAACATGTGAGTTTTTTCCTCCTCTACTTTTTCTTTTTTCTTATGTAAAAAGACTGGCTTTTGGGGGCGCCTAGGTGGCACAGTGAATAGAGCATCAGTCCTGAAGTCAGGAGGACCTGAGAAACTTAACAACTTAATAGCCATGTGACCTTGGGCAAGTCACTTAACCCCAATTACCCTGCCTTCCCCCCTCCAGAAAGCAGCAAAATGTGAGCAATAATCATAGCCATCCTGTGCTGCTGTTTTTGTTATTTAGAAAGCCCAGAAAGTGCAGCTTCGCTGTCAGAAACTGTTTTGTTTTGTTTTTAATCTCTACTTGAGTTTAGAGCTATCCATATACTTATGGGCTGATTGCTAGAAGTACGAGTCTGAGGTGGCTGAAGTTTTGTTATATGGCACTTTCTGCTTTCAAAAATCACAGTTAATTGAGAATATATATGTCACTTCCTTAATTGAAAAGTCAAGTTCATTTTTAATTTCACCGTTTCAGTTTCACTATTTCATCTGTTAATTGTTGGGAAGGTAAGAATAAAAAAAAAGAACTGTCAGTATCTGAATGTCCTGTGGTGCCTTTTTAATTCACATTTAGTGATATTTTCCTATCTCGTTTCCTAGATAGCTTACGTGCCATAACACCATCACAATCTAACCAAGTAAGGTAAGATAAACTTCTTTGATGGCATTTTGAAGATGGTGTGGAAATGTGTTCTTGAGCCATTTAGTCTCAAAAAGGCAGCATAGACTGAAGGGCCTTAATGAAAGGAACAGGCTTCAAGTCAAGAGACATCTATTAGTATCCTGGGTCTTTTACCCAGTAGCTGAGTGACCACAGGCAAGCCATTGAATTTCTCTGAGCCTCCATTTCTTCATTGTAAAAGAGAAGAGTGATACTTGTACTGCTTGCCTCCCAGGGTTCTTATGAGGGAAGCATTTTGGAAGCTCAAGGGCTATATAAGTGGGATAGTGAGCTCTTGCTCCTATTGCTTGCTCTTTTTTCTGTGATTAACTGGAATTTTGGGCAAATCACTTCCAATCTATAATCTATTCTAATCTTCGTGGACAGTAATGTGATACTTGAGAAACACTTGGAGCTTCTGGAAATGAGAATCCTGTAACTTAAAGTAGAACCTTACAGTTATTGGGGGGGAGGGACAGAGAGGATGGATAAGATAGGTTGGTGTTGAGGTTGCTTTGTTGAATGGAGAAATTTCAGATAAATTGGACTTCATATGTTTAAGTATCTTTTAACTAGAAACTCATCTTTAGTAGACTTTGTCTTTAAATATTTATGTTTCTCTAGTAATGAGGGTGATGTCATCAAAGTTTTTATAAGAGTCCGTCCCCCTACAGAGGGGCCCACACTAAACGATGGAGAACATTCTGGCATGTGTTTATCTGTGCTCACCTCCAATACCCTCCGTCTACATTCTAAACCCGAGCCTAAGATCTTCACATTTGATCATGTTGCGGATATGGACACCACCCAGGTAATCTGAAAAGGAGAACCTTTCTATGCACGTAAAAGTCCAGTGGTTTTGTTCCACATTTTTTAGAGTTTTTCGAGGTCGTGGTTTTAGTGATTATCTTTTGCTCTCTGTTACCAGGAGTAATGTGAAATAGAAAAAAAAAATTTTTTTAATTTGCAAATACAGAAGAGTAATTTTGATAAATAGTTTGATTCTCTTCTTTCATCAAAACTTTTACTGAAACTGCCTAGTCTGCTTTACTTTTCTGCCTGATGATTATCATATTTAATTGCCAAAAGTCAGTTATGGGAAAGAAGAACTGCCACTGTGACCACTACGCTACTTGGGGGAAAGTCCAGTCTGGCTTAATGAAAAGAATGATTTATAGGCTGTTTTAAAATGAATACTATTTTATTATCTATCACGTACATATGATGAATTAAAATACAAATAAGTATTAACTGAATTGGAGTAATAATAACTGATATTTATTTTGTGTTTAAAATTTACAAAGTACTTAGCTATTTGAGGCTCACAACAGCTCTAGGAGGTGTCTACTACAGGTGTGATCCAGATGTCACAGGTCACAGGGAGGTTAGGCAATTTGTCAGTGGTCACACAGCTGTTTGCTCAGGGGCAACAGTCTGTCTACCACATCACTATGTAAGTTAATGAGAAAATTGTAAATCATGATTGACTTACATTACTTAAGCATGTACTGTATGAGAGTTATATTAATATAACAAATGAGAGAATTTCTGAAGCCAGACGTTGAGTGTCCTTAATATTTTGAGCCCTCGATCTATGAGTGTTTTAAAACAAGAATTTTCTAGCCTATTAGTAGATCCCTGGGAATCTGAGAAGTAAGAAGGTTTTCCGGTTGTTTGGTTCATAATCACATGCCTACAATCTTGCAAATTCCAAATTTGAAAGGTATTAGAATTAACATTTGATAGTAATTTATAAAATAATCAGTCCCTGAATAATTGCATTGTCTATAAATGACAATGGACATTTGGTTGTTGTGACTGTTAAGGGGTTCCTTGGACTTATTTATCTCTTTTGAGTCGCCATGCTTCCAGAAACACTGAACCCAGAGCATGTAAGAGGCCCTGAATGTATCAAGGATGAAGCCCCCACTTCAGCTGACATAATTTGTTGTACCCCAACTGGGTTCCCTGTGTATCCTTGGGAGGCAAGACAGGCACCAGCCTGTCTGTGCCAGTCTGGGATAATGGTTGTGCAGCTGGGATCCTTTGCAGATAAGCAGACCCTCCTGTCTTCATAGTCCAGAAGTTCCCAAAGGAAAAGAATGCAGCTTTTGCTATCACCTTGCTTCTCCCCGTGGGCAGTGGTCTTGTCTTTTTTCCCCCCACCTGTGTTCCTTCTTCCATGTCATGCCCCTTCCTGATATTCCCTCCTCTTTTTTTCCTACTGTTATAAAAATGTTAACTTCTGTAAGGACCATGAACTTTTTGCTCTGGTTTTGATTTCTGTACGCATATTCATTCTTCCTGTAACAAACCTAGTTCACCAAGTTTCCTGAAGGTGTGATTTCCTTTTGATGTGACTTCGAGTAATATCCTTTTATGAATTGAATTTTATGTGATTGGATAGCTTAATATAAATTGTTATAGAGATCTGAAACCAAAATAATGTGTTTTAAAATCATAGAATCCGAGTTGGAAGGGATAAGGATCTCATGGTCACCAAATTAAATTCTTCAGCCTTCAAGCAACTTTAAATGTTGTTATTCAAACCACTGTATAATAAGACAATTACATGAATAGGCATGAGTCTCTTATAAAGGCTATTAGTAATGAAACAGGAGTTTTTAACTTGAAGCCTATAAACTTTTTTCAAAAAGTGTATTTTGATAACTATACTTCAGTATAGTTTCTTCATAATCCTGTGTATTTTGATTTATGCATTTAAAAACATTCTGAGGAAGGGTCCATAGGTCTTAATCAGACTCCCAAAGAGGTCCATCCCAAAAATAGGTTAAGTACTCCTGTACTGAAAGCATTTCATTGAGTGTACAACACTGAAAGAGCCATAATCACCTTGTAAAACTGACCATGAAGCTACAGGATTTTTTGTTAGTGTTTTTAGAGTTTTGATGTTGAGACATTCTTATTTGTAAACAAACTTTTCCTATAGACTGCATTTCTTACCAATGTTATAATTCCATAGAAGCACTATCTTCTTCAAAAAATAAATTTAATTTGTGGGAACACTCATTCAAATTATTAATGTACTGATTAATATTAATATGGTGCAGAATGATCTGAGTTAACAGCATTTTTCCTCAAACCTAAGATAGGTTTGCTTTGTGAATATCATTACAGAATGTTGTACATTATAATTTTATGAATTTGTGTTTCATCCTCCTACATAAATTAAGATTCAATTCAATCAGCATAAAGTAGTTTAGGATTTTTTTTTATTATTATAAAATTGTAAACACATTTTGGTATTTAATTCACAGGAATCAGTATTCTCAAGTGTGGCCAAAAACATTGTTGAATCTTGCATGAATGGTTACAATGGAACCATCTTTGCATAGTAAGTTGAATTTAATTTATGTAAGATGTTAAAAAAAAAGTTACAAGAAATATTAATGAAATTATAGGATGATTTTTTTTTTTTTTTTTAGTATTTCAAGAATTATGGGCTCCTGCAATCCTGATGTCAGAAATGACAAGTAGTTTATGGATTAGTGTAACAAAGTATAACTTTGTAGGTAAATGTTAGCACAGCTGCAAAGTAATGTGTTCCAGAAGTGTACATAAAATGGCTATGTAGCTTTTCAGCATTCGGAAGCACAGCACTTTTTCTACAGCATCTGACAAACTTTTATTCTACCAGGGGGAATTGTGACAAAGAATGTAATGAATTGTACGTAGTATTTTAAGGTCTTTTGGATTTATGTCTTTATTACGGTTCTTTAAACAGCCCAAATGAGAAAAAGTCAAAAGACATGATAAATAACAGTTATCATGTTTTACACGTTATACAACGAAGATTCACTTTTGCTATTCACTCATCCTCCTATAAAAAGTGAAGTCATTTATTCAAGAGAATTAAATTTCCTTTCCTGGGCAATGAGGCAGATAATACTTTTCTAATATTGTTTTCCCAGGAGAGTAATGATTTTAGGGAATATTTTTGGTAGTAGAATTTTTAAAAATTAATTTTAAATAAAAATATAGTAGCTTGAAATATTTTATTTTCAAGACCATTATCTTTGTAGATTGCCATCATTAATTGTAATGCTTAGCTTGCACAGTATATAATGGCTATTTTTAAAGGCTTTCAGTGGTACCTAATGCAAAGAACTCAGAAAAATAAATGTTCCAGCTGCAGGAAACTATAATATTGTGCAGCCAATATTCATGCTATATAACTAAAGAATTTTTTCATCAAGATAGGAAAGTATAAGAATTATACTGTTAACTATTAGAATTTCCAAGTGAATTGAATTTTCTCTCTGAGTCAAGTTAATGTATACAGACCTTTTTTTGTCCATTCTTAGTCTTCCTGTTAGCTTTAATAAGAGCCGAAGAGAAAGAGAAAGT
Source organism: Pseudocheirus occidentalis (assembly GCA_028646575.1). Taxonomy (NCBI): domain Eukaryota; kingdom Metazoa; phylum Chordata; class Mammalia; order Diprotodontia; family Pseudocheiridae; genus Pseudocheirus; species Pseudocheirus occidentalis. The sequence continues at coordinate 12,002 of JAQQSW010008951.1, forward strand.
ATTTGTATGTCTCTAAACTCCAAAGTCTTAAGTGAAAAGATTTAGTGGGTTGATTTTAAGGAGCACTTAGCTCTGAAAAAAATACTATTTTTTAATTTTATCTTTTCTAGTGGACAAACTGGCTCAGGAAAAACATTTACTATGATGGGTAAGTAACTAAAAATTCTTCTGGATCAAACTGGTTTCTCCAGCTCAAGGTTGGCTTTTGTTTGTTTGTTTTTTGAAGATGGAATCCAGGGATGTTTTCTAGGAAGAAATAATTTGTTATCGACCCCAGAATACGGGGACATAGCAAAATTTATCTCTTGATTATTTTGGGTTTTGTCATCCATGAATTAAACCCTTTATACATTTTTTAAAAGTTTCTAGCTTATGCCCACTTTTGAGGGGCTATAAACTACATTAGTTTTATATTCCACTCACTGTATACAGTAATATTTAAACTTCTTCTTAAATTGATCTCTTGCAAGTGACATCATTTAATAAAAATGAAGGTACATATTGTAGCTATGTCTATCCTTCTCTTTCCTGAATATTTTCTCTGCCTTTTTGGCCACTGGTCCATTGATCATTATCCAGGATAACTTCTTGGGCTCTTCTTAGATTGTTATCGTTCGTTTGGAGGCTGTTATCTTTTTTAAGTAGAGTTTAAATAATTCTCCTTTAAAGATTTTGTTTATCTACAATCTTTCTCTGTTAGGCAACAGATACCCAGTTTGCCCTTTTCTGCTCTCCTGCATAGCCTTTTGAGATCTGGAGGTTGTTGTTTCTACTGTTTGATTTATTTTTCCGCAGTAAATTGTCAAATCCAGCGCTTGTGATTCTTTTTCTGCATTAGCATAACACAGGAATATGATAGTTCAGTTCCTCCTCGTGGTGTGGGATCTTGAAGGCTGTGACAAAGTGATCACAGTCTCTGCTAAGTTCTGTGTTTCTGGAGGAGCTTTATGGTCAAACCGTAGGCATTCAGCCCCCGATAGGGCCAGACCCCTAGAGCCCCTCCCCACGTGGCTTCCAGGAGGAATCCTTTTTCTACAACTGGAAAGAATCAACTGTTTGCTGATGTGTTGCTGTTGGGAGTTAGAACTCATAGCAAAGAATTGATAGATCTTTAAAACTATTAAAGAAATGACTTAGAGTGGTCTCTATGGGTCCTCTCTTGTGCCTTTGCTTTGGGTTGTAGTTTAGTTTTTAAAAACCTTATGCTAAAGAATAAATAAGAAAATAGATTTGTAGGTAAAATTTGTTTTATTTTTGGTAATGTGTTGATGTTTTTCAGTCTTGTGAAATAGCTAGTCCAATGTTATAAAAAATACTTGATGATTTTATGAACCTTTTCAATTTG
>JAQQSW010008952.1:0-13346 GCA_028646575.1 Pseudocheirus occidentalis
AATCACTGGGGCCCTCAGAGCTGCCGGAGCTCTTAGTGGGGTGCTGCAGCCCCACCTCCCAACCTTGGCTCACTGAAAGTGCACCCCAGAACCACCACTCAAGACCACGATCCAGATCCAGGCCACTCAATGCAAGAGCCCTTGGCCCTGATGGATTGCCTCAGCCCCCCTTCTATCTGCAGGCCGAAGGCTCTGAAGCAGCCCAGTGGGTGCCGCTGTGGCTCTCAGCCTTTCTGCTGCTACAGCCTCTTCCCACTGCTTCCTTGCCCTGGGAGCAGTTTGGCCGGACCCGCTCTTCTCCTCCCCAGTTAACAAAATCCACTGACCTTTCTCTTAGCCTTTTTTTCTTCTGGCCTGCTAGATGTGGTAATTGTGCCTCCAGTGCAGCTGATCAACTCTCCTATAGCCGTGGTTCCCCGCCTGATGCCCCAGGGCTTGACCCGGCCGGGGTTTCGGCTGAGGGTCCCAGACTGCTGCGAAGAGCCCCGCCTGCTGTGCTGCCTATAGCAACAGATGTTCTTTCTGTCTTTTGGAGAGTTTTGGAGCTTGAAAATCTGTTTAGCGTCCCAGTTTATGAGTTTTTTAGCATGTTTGTGTGGGAGCTGTGGTGCTTTGCTGCTTCTATGCCGTCATTTTGGCTCCGCCTCCAGAATTATGGTTTTTAGTTCATTCTGCTATCTGTCTCTGTTTTATGGGAGAATTCATCCCATTCACATTCACAGTTAGGATTTCTATCCATATCTTTCTTTCCGTGCTATTCCCTACCCTGTTCATTCTTTTATTTTTTCCTCCTTCCTTCTGCACCTTAAGAGTTTGCCTTTTCGTGACTGGGATCCTCAACATTCCTTCCCTAAGAAACCCTGATCCCTTTTCCTACTCTTTCCCCTTATTGCTTCTTCCTTCCCTTCTACCCCCACTGCTTTCAATTCCCTTTTCCTCTCCTACTGCTTGTAGGGCATGTTCGATTTTTATATTTAACATGTATGTTATTCCCTCCTTGAACCAAATCCAATGATAGTAAACCTCAAACAATGCTGCTCTCCCTCTCTTCATTCCCTTAGTATATTTATTTGTGTCTTTTCACATTAGATTCATCTGCTTAACTGAGTATGTTATTCCCTTCTTGAACCCAAACCAATGAAAATAAGGCTCATACAATGTTTATTTCCCTCACTTCTTTCCCTGTATTATATGTTTTTAGGCCTCTTCAGGTGACATAATATACACTTTTCTGCTCCTTCCTTTCCTCTTCTCCCCTTATAGCCCCTTTTATTGCTTTAATAAAGTTTTTTATCATCGCATTAATTTATACCCACCCCTCAACCTCTATATACTAATTTATACCTATATCCTCTATTTCTGTATATTTTAAATGACATGATAATGATATAGTTCTCAATATTTACAGATATCCTCCCATATAGGGATGTAAACACAGTTTGCTTTCATTGAATAACAATTTGTGTGTGTGTTTCCCCCCTTTACCTTTTTATGTTTCTCTTGAGTCTTGTATTTGGAAATAAAATTTTTCATTAAGCTTTGGCCTTTTCATCAGGATTATCTAGAAGTCCCTTATTTCACTGAATGATTATCTCATAGTATGAAAGATTATGCTTAATCTTGCAAGGTACTGGATGCTTAGTGGTAGTCCAAGCTCTTTTGCCTTACAATATATCATATTCCAATCCTTTCCATCTTTTAATGCAGAAACTGTTAGGTCCTATGTGATCCTGAGTCTAGTTCCACAATATTTGAATTGTTTATTTCTGGCTGCTTGCAGTATTTTCTCCTTGACCTGATAATTCTGGGATTTGGCTACAATATTCCTTGGAGTTTTCAATTTGGGATCTCCTTTTGGAGGTGTTTGGTGGATTCTTTTGATAACTATTTTTCTCTATGGGTCTAATACCTCAGGGCATTTTCTTTAATGATATTTTGGAAGATGTGGTCTGGGTTCTGTTTTTCTACATGATATTCGAGTAGAGCAATAATTCTTACACTATCTCCCCTGAATCTTTTTCTAGGTTAGTTGTTTTTCCAATGAGATATTTTACATTTTCTTCTATTTTGTCATTCTTTAGTTCTTTTGTCATTATTTTGTTTGACTGATTCTTTGTAACTCACAGAGTCATTAGTTTCAATTTGTCTAATTCTAATTTTAACAAATTGTTTTCCTCAGTTTTTTAACCTCTTTTTCCATTAATTCAGTTTTTACTGTTACAGAGTTAGTTTCTCCAGTTGGATTTGATCTTCCTTTCCAAATCCACAAATTTTATGTTTTAAGGAATTGGTTGTATTTATTGATTTTTTTCCCATTTTAGCAATTATACTTTTAAAATTGTTTGTCAATTTTGGTCTTCTAACTCTCTAATTTGGTTTTGAAAATTGTTCTTGAGCTCTTCTAAGAATGCTTTTTGTGATTGAGCCAATCCATATTCCCTTTTGAGGTTTCAGATGTGTGTATAGGGTCAGTGCTGTCCTTTTCTGAATTTGGTTCTTATTGCACAACATAATAGAATTCTAAAGTCTTTGTTTTGTTCAGTTTGCCTTTTTCCAATTGTGATTGCGTCTTTCCTGGCCTTTAAATTCAGTCTCTGCTTCTGGTGTACAAATGGTTCTGACCCATGCTTCTTTTGCTGTGATTTAGGGGCCTGGTTATTGGCTTTGTGTGTTACGGATTCTGAGTGATTAGACTGAGGCTGAGGCCAGGACTTTCAGCACTTCCCCAGGCTTACACTAAAGGTTACAGTGTGAGCTGTGGGAGATAGGTGGTCTGGCCACTTCACCTTTATGCCTCCATGCTCCTGGGCTAGAGTTCAGGGAGGCTCAGATGCTAGTGGCCTGATCTGAGCTGGTATCTGAAAACCCCCTTGGTTGTCTAAAAGCACACCTGGGATTCTGGTATTAGCACTTGTAGGCTCCATCCCACTGAGGATCAGGACTTACCTCTGGTCCACTGAGATGGGTCTTGTTGGGATATCTCCCATAATTCACTTTGGGTTCAAAACAGCCACTGCAACACCCTTCCTCTAGGTTTCCCAAGCCTGTGGCTGGTTCTGCTATCTCAGGATTTTACCCTGGGACAATATTTTATGAATTTTTCAGTCTTAGGGAAGAAGATGAAAACAGCTACAGTTTATTCTACCATCTTTGCTCCTGGAAGTTCAGGTAGGTGATTTTTAAACTTTCAGGCTGTGGGCTGATAGCTCCAGAAGAAGCTGCTGCCACTGGCAGAGGCCTTGCACTTGTCTCTTACCTAGCTCCAACAGACCTAGGTCCTGTGGTGAGAGGTCTGAGAATAACTCCTATGGTGGCTGAGTCAGTTCACCTGGGCTTGCTCAGACTCCACTATGGATGGGTATGTTCTGGTATAGCCCATGTGCTCCACATCCCACATTCTCCTCTCCCCTATCCGGGTACAACAAATCCTGCCCTTTTGCACTTTCTGGAACTGGAAATCTGCCACACTGCATCTCCCAATGGATTCTGTCCCTCTAAAACCTGTTTAGACTCACTTTTTAGAAGTTACTGAAGGAATTCATGAATGAGTTCAGATGAGTTCCTTTCATTCCTCCATCTTGGCTCCACCCCCCAAAACCTCCTTATTTGATTTAAAAAAAAACTGCTGGGGAGAATATCTGGCAGTTTGGCAGAAATTAGAGTTAGACCACTATTTTAGGTCATTTTCCTCAAAGCATTCTAAATGGATATACAACCTGAATATTAAAGTTCACACTATTAAAAAAATGAGAAGAGTAACAAATTATATATGTTTCACAGCTGTGGGCAAGAGATATATTCTTAAAATAAGACAAGTAGTTACAAAAGACAGTAGATAATTTTGATTACTTGAAAATTAAGTTTATGTATAGATAATTTCAGTGAATCTAGGATAAGGTTTTAGTTGAGAATAATCATATATATATGTATATACACATAAATACATACACACATGCATATACACACACATAAAAGAATTTTGTTGAGTCAGTTCAGCTGAGGTGAGAGGCAAGAAAAAAGTATAGCTCTTTCTAATCTCTGTTAAGTCTCACCTTACGTAGAGTTCAAACAAGGGCATAAGCTGAGCATCCAAAAGTAGGCAAGTCCTAAAAAGGATGTTTTCCAGATTTTTTTTGTTTTTTGAAGGGAGGAAGGCAGGGCAATTGGGGTTAAGTGACTTGCCCAAGGTCAAATGACTAGTAAGTGTTAAGTGTTATCCAAGGCTGGATTTGAACTCAGGTCCTCCTGACGTCAGGGCCAGTGCTCTATCCACTTGCCACCTAGCTGTCCCATGTTTTCCAGATGTTGCTTGAGATATACAGCAGCAGATAAGTATAAACATTCACTAAAACTTGGACCACGTCATATCACAAGCTATTTGGCAGACCTAAGATAGAAGCATTTTTGGCAGACCCAAGACCCAGATGAACACCAGATAAGACCTGGGTAAGGTTCAAGCATTCCTTGAAGTGATCTTCATCTTTCTTGGAGGGTTTCTAGCATCATCATGACCTCTACCTCACAGTCTGTGTTTAAACAATATCTAGGCACATATAAGCTAGATTCAAACAATATTGAATAGAATAATAATAATCATTATATTCCTCCATGAAGGAAGGTGGTCAAATGGGAAAAAATATATCAAATTTCTCTGACAAGTGTTTGGATTCCAAGACATAGGAAAAGTTAGTAAACATTTCTCATACTAATACCTATTCTTCCATAGATTGTTGGTCAAAGGATATGAGTGAACCATTCTTAAAAGAAGAGTTGCCAAGTAGTCACAATCACATGAAAGAATGCTATAAATTGCTAATAATGTGCACATTTCTCAGAGACCCTGAAGTTTCACATTACAATGTGCAAAACTGTCAAACAACAAAACAAAGAGACAATAGTGTTGGAGGATTAAGGAATGTTAGGGAAACTAATGCATTTTTGGTGGATCTATGAAATAAAATGACCATTTTGGAAAGTATTTTGGAATTCTGTAATTAAATTACTAAAATGTTCCCAAGAGGACTTGTACCCAAAGGAAACCGCTGAAATGAAAAATGACTCCATAAATTCAAAAAACATCTATTGTAACATTTTTGTGGTGATCAAGAATTGGAGAGAAAGTGATTCTACCATTTTGTGAATATCTAACAAAATTGTGTTACTTGAATATGATGGAGTATCATTGTATTACAAAAGTTATCATTGTGATGAATACATCTTTAAAAAGCTATGCAATCAAATACAATAAAACAATATATCCCCTTTAACAAAATAGCACAAGCAGCAAATACAACAATATAAAAATAATCAAAATCAAATGCAATAAAATTATAGCAATCCAGTAGTAGTGAAATGAAGTGATATTAGAAGATACCACCAATCTACCCTTTTATGAAGGTTGAAGGTCTACTGTAGATACATACTGTATATGTTTTCTGACTTTTAATATTAATGGTTTAGTTGTCCTGACTTTTTAATTCCTCTCTAAAAAATGCTATTTATCATATTGTGTGGCTTTCTGGGAGGGTCAAGGGGATGAATACTTGAGACAACTATGATGATGTAAGAAACAAGAAAATAATAACAATTATTTGAAAATAATCTTTGGAGATATGAGAGTTATGTAAGATCCTGAAATTAGGGGGAAATATTTCTACTATGTCTTGCTTAGTCAAACTATATCTGTAAATTATTCTTAGGTCTGGCCACTACATTTCATGGAAGACATTGACAAGTTGGCTTCAACTAAAGTTGTACTTTAATGGCTTATGATAGCATGAAGTTAACAAGAATTTCTGAAGTCTAACGGAAAGGTCTGGCAGGCCCTGTGAACCTAGAAATGTTTCCAGTATAGGCAGAATGACAGACTGAATGTCTCTTGTATGAACACCAAATTAATTTATACTAGAGAAGGGCTTCACCAGGTTGACCATCAAATGATAAATTTTTCAGCCACAGGAACTCTCAAAAACCCCTGCTAGGTTACAGTAAGGTTATAGTACCTATTTGTTGAGTGAAAACCCATACCTATGATTACTCAATCAAGAAACATCTGTTAAATACTTTCTATATATCCAGTCTTATGCTTAGTATGAAGGCAAAAAATGCAAAAGTACTCTCCTGGAGCTCAAGAAACTTATATTCTAGCCAGAGAAGAAATACTTTGTGCTGATGACACATAATAAACACTTCAGATATACTTATGAATGATTGATGATATCTGTAAAACACTTTATAAAATTTAAGGTTCTATGTTTATCATTATTGACTTCATTTTCCTTATTGATGAAATGATGTGGTAGGACTAAATGATCTTTAAAGATCTTTCCAGATACAAAATTCTAGGATTCAAAAAGAGCCCTAAAAAGCATTATATGGCATTTTAGAACTAGAAGAAATTTTATAGATCATGTAGTCTAACCTACTAATATTTCATAGGATGAAACTAAAGTTCTAGATGGCAGGGGAAAAATTATGCTGTTTCCTGAAATTTCTCTAGCTTCCAGGTATTTCAAAACACTTTCTTACCATTAATCAGCAAACATGTATTGTACAACCCCTATGTTCCTTTTACTGTTGGGCATTTATAGCATGTGAAATAATTATTTGCCAGTGTCCTTTAGAAAAGATATTCTTTCAAATGCTAATTAGCCTGGAGTTTTCTGATACTCAATGATTCAAAGATGAAGTTATATAAAGTTTTGTCCTTTCTTTAGTATGCCTTCAAAACTTATAAATTTGCTGGATCCATTCTCATTATCTTACCCATGAGGACAAAACCTCAGAGAGCTTCAAGTAACTTGTCAATCTTGTAGTAGTGTATTAGAACCAATTCTGGGATGAGAGTTTAAGATCACTTTCTGACAGAGATGAATACCAGGCCCAGGCTGCCAGACATTCAGCTGCCTAGTTTTACATTCTCTCATCTATCACATCACAGTCCATATTCAATATATTCCAGGCCAGTGTTGGACAGTGCTGTGACATAATCCTCCCATTCCATTTGTGAAAGAGCCTTCAGGCTTGAATTGCCACAGGCTCTGCTGTTAAGGATATGGAGCCCCATGCCAAAAATGTTGGCTCACTCCATCTTTGACTGACAAACTTTCCAGAATCGGGTGAGACTTTTCTATGTAGTGGCTGGTGCCACACAATAGCACTTAAAAATAAATAATATTCTATCCATACAACATACATTGAGTCAAACTGCATGCCCCAGCAGAATATTTGAAAAACAACAACAACAAATTTTTCTCTCTTGTTTTGTACTGGGTAGTAAATCTGGTACCTTGTCTATGAATGCCTCATCATCAGTCAGACGGTGACTGAGGAGAGTTCCTAGAAAACAAACCTAGTATTTCTTGAAAATTCTGTCACAACAGGCACAAAAGGGCAATGGTAGATAGCTGCAATAGAAATTGGAGCTGGGAGGGAATGCAAAATACCACCCCCCCCCTCCATCCATTTTCCCCCCTAGGAGTCTTGCAGTGAGGGTAGGGATGAGTGATAATGATTATCTACAGCAGCATGTACTGGGCTTGCTGTGCAGCCCTTTGTTTCACAATGGGGGAGAATAGTACTTTTAGTTTAATATAGTAACACATCATTAATTCAGACCCTGTTAATTCAGAATTCAAGATAACTAAAGACAGAGACTAGGCTGAACTCTATCTTTGAACCATCTGAAAAAAGACTTGCTAAGGAAATTAAAATTGTAAAGGAGATGGCAGGCTAAATGATTATACTGCTTAAAAGAATCACCCATACCTCAGTTGCTTTCAGAAGCATCCAGTTAACCTGTAAACAATAAATATGCTAATTTAAAATGATTATTATCTTTTGCTTTAAGCAGATTTCTCAAGGGCCAGCATCACGTGACACTTTCTTAACCTAGTTCAGGCTCCCATATGTATGTAGGAAAGTAATGAAAATTCATTTTAAAATATAGAATTCAGACATTTAGCTAATTGAAACCAACCTTCCCTCCCACTTCCCCAGAAGTCCAAATCAGTACTAATGTAAGGTGTTTTGGTTTTTTGAACTCTCTCACATTGACATGAAAAAACTATTTTAGAACCTTAGGGGCCGAGTATAGCCCACAAATGACACAACAGTTTTCCTGTTAGCTCATAGCTCTGACTACACTAGGTCATTTCTTTCTTTTTTCCAAGTCTTTGGCTTCTACAGCATCACAATCTGGATTGAACCACAACTTGTAGGCAGATTGGGGGAAGATAAAGTGGTGAGGGGCCCCAGAAATAAAACAGATGTGTCTCCGAAAAAGCATAATCCTGGATGGTTTTTAAAGACAAGGTGCTCATTCATCTTTGTCCTGATGTGAAAGGGCTTCTCAGGCACTCTCCCATGTAATGAATAAGATTCATATGACTTGGTAATACAGGAAGCAGATGGAACAATTGTCTTACTTTCAACACCTACTATGATTCCAGATCCCATTCCAGTGCAGGTTTGTAAGTTCTCAGCTCCTAGTCACTCCTTTCATTTATAAGCTAAGACTGTTTGCTCTCTGTAATCAATTTTTGATTACATCTTAAAATGGTAGACAATAGGGAAAGTTCTCAAGTAGCCCAAGAACAGAGAATGGCCTTCATTTTGGAAAAAAGATGACATAGGTAGCTGCTTATGGTATCCTTCTGGGGGAACCTATTTTAATTAAACCTGTATTACATTTGGGGTCACTAGGAGATTTGATGCATAAAGCTCTGGGCCTCAGTCAGGAAAATTCATCTTCCTAAATTCAAATCTGACCTCAGACATTTACTAGTGTGATTTTGGGCAAGTCACTTAGCCCTGTTCACCTCAGTTTCCTCATTTGTAAAATGATTTGGAAAAGGAAATGGCCAAGCACTTCAGTGATTTTCCAAGAAAACCCCAAACAGGGTTGTGACCAGTTGGACATGGCTGAAACAACTCAACAATAACAACCATGCATTGGGTACTATACTAAGTGCTGGTTGATATGAAGAAAGGTAAAAGATAGTGCATGCTCTCAAGCATACAACAGATTTTATTTTTTGTATTCCTTAAATGTTATTGCCCATCTAACACTTTTTGATCATGATAAATATATTGCATACTGTGATGTACTTGCTTCGATATTTGAACATTACTGGATTTTAGAAGGCAATATAAGAGATTGTATAATTTGTATGAAGATTTTGACCTTTGAACCAATACATTTTCAGTTCTTTCACTAATGTTTCCATTTCAGGGTGCTTAGGGTTATAGATGGTATTATCCAATTTTGTCTGTTATTGTACCACTTACGATATTGTTTCCTCTAAGATATTGTCTGCAATAAAGGGAAAAAATTTGTTAAATGAGTCATAGAGCATTGATCCAGGCCTTGAGGTAAATAAGTAGACAGTATCTATTTATAGGCATGATTATCTAAGACATTTACTAGTGTGCTTTTCTATTCATTTTTAAAAAATGAAAGTAGAGTCCTTTATTAAAGCATCTTATCAGATAGATGGCACAGTGGATAGAGTGCTTGGCCTAGAGTAAGGAAAACATCTTCCTGAGTTCAAGTCTGACCTCAGGCACTAACTGTGTGACTCTGGGCAAGTCACTTAATCCTGTTTGCCTCAGGGTCATGAAGAGTCAAACACAACTGAAAAATGACTAAACAACAAGCATCATAACTAAAAACTATTAATAAATATACACTGTCTCTATAGAGCAAGTTTTAAGGACCTACATATCTAGGTATTTTTCACAAATTCAGTGATTTTCAGGTGTCTAGTATAAGTAAAAAAATGTGCTCAGCATTAGGGACTATTATAATGATGAATAAATCACAAAATTCTTGCTAATTTACATTGGTAGAAGGAGTTTACTTACTGGAAAATCCCTTTACCAGTGAAATCTTGTTTTAAAAAAGGAGCATATAAATATGACCTAAAATTCTTCTTTGGTTTCCATTTAGTAGAATTTCAGTAACTATTTACAGATTGACTTTATTTTTACTCATTTCTATGCCCTTGAACAGTTTTAAGATCCAGTTCAAACACTATCTCTTCCACGAAGTCTTGACAGACAATTCCAACACACATTAGACTTGAGCTTTCTCTGAGACAATAATCCTTTCTCTGTGTGCCTTTAATTTAATGACTGGTTTTGTCCTGCCTCATGAAAAACTTCTCTACTGTTTTACAATTTTAGTTAAATTCTTTCTTGCAGGTCTCTACCACCTCTTGGTAAAGTATTGTAATAGGATCGTTATTGTGAACTTGGCTTCTAATGTTTATCTTCTTTAATCTACCTTCCATGGAGTTGCCAAAATGATATATTCCTTGATGTCATCTTTTTTCTATTCTTAACACATATTTCCTTATCTCTTGATCTCTTAGAATGCCCAATTTCTGTCAAGATTTGGGTTTTATGCCATCTCTTAAGGATATCTTCCCTATTCCCTACCTCATTTAGTATCTGCACTCTTTTCCTTCTATAATTGTTCTGTACATAGTTATCTGTTTGCAGGTAGTAGTAGTAGTAGTAGTAGTAGTAGTAGTAGTAGTAGTAGTAGTAGTAGTAGTAGTAGTAGCAGTAGCAGCAGCAGCAGTAGTAGCAGCATCGATAGAAAAATATAAATTCCTTGAGGCTGACATTTTAGTATGAGTTTAAAAAATTCCTTTTGGGTTAGATAGCCTTCACTAGTGATAGCCTTTTGGGGAAGCTAGGAGATTTGATGCATAAAGTGATAGCCTTCACTAACCATCTGTCTAAAAGGGGTGGTTGATGAAAAATGCAGGTTTGGGCCAGCTAGGTGGTGCAGTAATCTCTTGAAAGATAAATAGTACCATCAAAATTAAAGTTAATTTTTTTTTCTTAGGAAACATTGATTTATTATGTGATGTCACTAGTTGTGTGGACATATCCCAATACTTTCTTCCTCTGAGAAACTTTTTGGGATGAAGATCATCTCTCTAGGATTCTTGTCCAAATTCTGTCACAAACTATCTGTTTGACCCAGGGCAAGTCACTTAACCCTTTAGTGTAACAGATTCTTCCCTAAGACTGAAAGTGTAGGGAAAACAAAGCATTAATTTGCATTGGTAAAGGGAGTCCTCTTATTAGATATTCACATATATGGAGTGCTCTTCACCAAGGTACAAAGATAAATAATCAAAGAAAAGACAGAAAAAAAAATAATTGGTGAGGGAGAACTTATACAACTCTCTTATATTAGCTACAGAGCTATCGATTCTGAAGTCTTCCTTTGTTATGGACTTTTATCCAGGCTTTGATTTATAGCCACCTTTCTGTTTGCTGAGTACTCTACACATTCTGAAAACATCAACCTGTCCTGGGAACAGTGACATCTTCCATTTCAATGTGTAGTCCAGGCTACTCAGTATATCAGATGCTGTTGGTACTAATATCTCTGTATTAAGTGGTTTCTTTGTTCTCATCCTTTCAAACCTTTGCATCCCACTGACCTTTTGCCTTGTCTGGATTGCTAAACTCTGGAGACATCTGGCTCTACCCTTTTCCCTTCTATAGATTCACTTTCACTCACTCCTCTACCCCATCACTCTTCTCCCCTCCCTTTATCCTTCTTCTCTTTGATTTCCCTTTGCTGCCACATATTTGAAGAGAGTATGAAGGGATGTATGACTTGCAATTTGAGATTTATCAAAAGCCTTTCATTTCAAAATGATGGCATGGGAAATTGCATCATCAGTATATCTGTCTAAGGAAGAGACACCAGACAGAGAAAATATTTCTGCAGAAATGATGGGCCCTATATTGGTGTCTGCTTCACAAGAAATAAAAAAAAGGTGAAAGGTGGTAGATAGAAATGTTGGGGGAGCAAAAGAAACTATGGGGATGGCTGCTGTTCTAGGAGAGATAGCAAAGCTACATTTAATCCTGACCCTTTGCAACATTAAAATTGAAACTTTAAATGTATTTTAGAAAGAAAATTGGGGAAATACAGCTCTGATTTTCAATGCAATTCCCTGTTGTCATCCAAGCTAAGTATATAAAAAAGCCAGGAGAACTAAAATAGCCATGTGATAGATGGCAAGTTGTGACTGCACTCATGTCTCTTTGATAGTCACTGATTTCTAAGTGAATCCCTTAAAGTGTAAATTTTATTTCAAGTGAAGGAGAAATACAAAAAGACATGGAAACCATGGAATCATGGATTTTTTGAAAGAGGAGTGTATAGATTATGTAGAATTACAGCTTTAGGAAGCAGTCATATGGGGTTGGAATTAAATGACATGCCCAAGAGGACTAATTATTAAAAGGGCACATATAAGTCCATAAACCTCAGGTAAATTGCTTGTCTTTTCCACAGGATATATAGAATTCCATCTCCTAATTTTCCTTTAGAGTTTCTCAATAATTATTCTTAGATATAGCATCATTTAGATCTTTTTACCTCTCTCAATTTCAGTTTCATCATCTAAAAAACAAATTAGTTTGGCATGATAATTTCTAATGTCACTTCAGCTCTAAGTTCTATGACTTCATGATCCTATTCCTATTAGTGATATAAGCAATCACCCTAATCCTTTTCTGACTTAACTAACTCATTCACATTTTCCAGGAAGCCTTCCTTGATTGACTTCTGATTTCTACACTTAGAACTGTCAACATATAGAGGCCACATTATCTTCTATTGATCTTTAGATTTTGATGTTTCTAAGTGTTTTTCATATCATCACCCTATACATTACTAATTATGTGAAAAAAAACATCCATTACATTGATTTGTCCTTAGGAGACACTCAATATTTTTGATTTATTAATTATCAGCAGCAATGCACACTTTTTATTGTACCTTGAAATACATAGAAACAAAGTTGTGGTTTTTAAAAAAAAATCTCATGCATGCTAAAGGGAGTTTTTATTTATATACTAGCATAGGTAATTTTTTAACAGGAACTATGATAAGACTTGGAGTTTGGCAACAACACATCTTATGACATCTATAGATCTATGATATGATCAATGTAGGCATTCCATTTGACAGTAAAAATTATAACTTGCATTGTTGCAAGAAAATGGGGCTCTATCCCCAAAATATTCATATTTGTCCTAATGTAGGTTTGTAAAACCAATCAGCAGTAGATTTCTGAGAGAATGCTACTGTGAGAAGCTTTTAAGATTCGGGTTACATAGTATTAGTGAACACTCTGTTTATTCCATTACAAATCTTCATTCAGTACAATGTTCACCATTTCAACAGTTCACAATATTATATACAATCTTCAGAACAAGGAAAGTCTCTATATTATATCTTATTTCAGAAAGACACAATATTTAGAACAAGGAACAAAAGAAGAATCAGCTGGTTTCCCTAAGGGAGAAAC
>JAQQSW010008954.1:0-13345 GCA_028646575.1 Pseudocheirus occidentalis
TTGAGATTTGCAAATTCTGCTGACCTGGACAGAGTTTGATGTAGTAATTGGGACTGTATTCCTCAAAGGAACTGATAGCCAATGGGCCAAGGACATTAGCAGGGAGTAAGAACACTGGGCTTTTGTCACTTTTAAGGGAGAATCTGCACTTTTGGTGGCACAGATGAACTGTGGGCAAGGCTCTGGATAGACCTTCCACGAAGACACACCAGATTTCAAGTTAAATTATTAAGAAAATATGATGAATTACATCAATTCATTTCACTAAAGAGGGGGTCCAATCCACTGAAGCTTGCCAGTAAAGTACAGTTTTGAAGGTCATAATCAAAGCAGGTCTGTGGCACTCACTGCTCTACATTTCCTTACTGCCAGCTATTCAAAAACATTTCCCAACTGTGAATGAAATTATTTAGTTGGGGGCCCACCTGACTAGTATTTACTCTTCCTTTCTCCTACTTCTAAAGCTTCTTTCTCCCTTTTGCTGACCAGTTGATCAGAAAGTACAACAACCTAAACATTGAGATAAATGGAAAATATGAGACTGGTCTTTTTGGCCACCCTCATGACAATGAAACCTCTGCTCTGAAGACTTCTGCAGTATCCTAAGCTGGAAATTTCCCCTTGACTGATCTAACACCAAATACACACAATATTTTTCTTTTTTCCCATATTCGTTATGTTGTAAAAGAAAACACACAAAAAAACCCAATAAAAATTAAAAGTGTAAAAAAAAAAAAAAGCACGCTTTGATCTGCATTCAGACTCCATCAGTTCTTTCTCTAGAAGTGGGTAGAATTTTTCACTATAAGTCTGTCGAATTGTCTTGGGTCATTATATTACTCATAATAGCTAAGTCATTCACAGTTCCCTATTTTTACAATACTGCTGTTACTGTGTAGAATGATCAGGTTCTGTTCACTTCACTTTGTATCAGTTCTTTTATATCTTTTCAGGTTTTCCTGAAACAAATGTACTCATAATTTCTTATAGTACAATAGTATTCTATCACAATCATACACCACAACTTGTTCAGCCACTACCCGATTGATGGACATTCCTTCAATTTCTAATTCTTATGCACAACATTTTCATTGCAACCCATCCATACTCTTACATTCTGAGAAATTCTTGTCCATATATTCCATGGTGGATCTCCCAAACTCCATGGGGTCCTTCATCTGTCAATCTGTACAAATTCAGATATTTCCTGTCTTTCAATTTCATTAAATGACCAGTCTAATTCCTTTTACAGTCACATGGTTGATGATATATTGTATGCCATTTCTTTCATGCCAAGTCAATTTTGGCCACCCAGGTTCAAAGTCTAGGACTTTTTACTCTCTCATACCCCTCCCTTCTTTCATAATTGTTCTGATCCATATCTGGCCACTGGACACAGATGGCTCTGGAGGAGAAAATGAAGCTGGTGACTTTGCATAGTCCTCCCTCCCTCAAATCCAAATAAATTGCAAGTCATGTCATCATCTCCTTGATGTCATGTTCCTCTCTGAGGATAAAACACAAACCAAAACCTCTTTCACATAGAGTAAGATACAAAGGTTTGCCAACTCTAACTCCACAAAATCTCATATATTCATCCCCTTCTCTCCATTTATGCTGCTACCACCCTAATTAAGACATTAATTTCCTTTTGCCTAGATTACTGCAGTAGTCCAGATGTCCCTCTGAATTCAGCCTCTTCTTCTATTCCATTTTCGTCAGAGCTGCTGAACTGACATTCCTTAGAACACGGGGCTAACCACATCACTCCCCTCACTTCAGCAGCTTTTACTGCCTCTAGAAAAAAATCCAAACTCTACCAGCACTTGAAGTCCTTCATAATTTAGCTCCAACCAATGCTTTCAGGCTGACTGTATATTACTCCCTCTCCCTAGCATATTCTCTACATTACAGCCACACAGGTCTGCTTGCTGTTCCCAACGTTCTAAGAAATGATGAACATGATGAAGAAGAGAGAAGCCTGGGAAGATGTATATGAACTGATAAAGTGAAGTAAGTGGAACAAGGAAAACAACAGGCACAATGACAAAAATAATGTAAATGTAGAGAACAATAAAAATTTCAAAAAGAATGGTATGAAATTTACATTACTGTTCAGCCCAAATGTAGAAAACTAAGAATGTACCTGCCCCCCTTTGCTGAAGAGATGACGGACTATAGGTAGGGAATAACTCATAAACTATCACACTTGTTTGATGTGCTGGTTAGTCTTGCTAAACGATTTCTTTCTCTTTTTATTCTTTGTTATAAGGGAGGGTTCTATGGAGGGATTAGAGCCAAGAGATAGATTTTAAAATAAAGGTGATGTAAACTAAGAAGGCAGCAATAAAAATGCTGATGGAATTGAATGATTAACACTCAGGTCCTTATAGAATCTCTCGGTGGCTAAGTGGCGAAGTGAATACAGCACCAGCCCTGGAGTCAGGAGGACCTGAATTATTCAAATATGGCCTCAGACCCTTAAGACCTATTAGCCCTGTGGCCTTGGGCAAGTCACTTAACCGCAATTGCCCTGCTCCCCCCCCTCCAAAAAAAATTAAAAAAAACTATTTACTCTGTGAGCCTTACTTACTAAAACTCTGATCTCCTGATTTTAAAGGGTCTAAAAAGAAAATGGCCCTGCTTCTTTAATAAAATTCCATTCTGTAGATAGGAGAGGACTCCTTACTCTACTTACAAACTATTTTTGCCTTGTGACTTTCAGTCTATCCACACCTTCTTGTTCTTACGTTCCACTCTCCCGGTCCACATTGTAAGAGGTAAGATTACTTGATTTCATGAACTCGACATCCCAGTCAAACTGGTCTGCTAGCTGTATACTGTATTCAGTGTTTCGTATCCCATCTCTGTGCTTTTGCAGTCTGTTCCCCATGACTATAATGAATGCCCTCTGGCATATCTCCCTCCCCAGTGCCTTGCACAGTACTCTCCATGTAGGAAATGTTTACTGGTTAGTTTTTTCCCCTCCCAGATTGATATTTTTGGCATGGAAAACTAGGCCATCTTCTGTCTTAATTCTTACGCAGCCCTTAGTCATTGAATGGGCATTGCTTCAGACAAACTGAGACCTGGGAAAGACAGACCAAGGTCACCCAGTGCATCCTGGGCCACTGCCAGTTGTCTTGACTTCTGTCTTATCACTGGACTTTGATGACTCTGAAGGAGAGAGTGAGGCTAATGAATTTGTGCAGCTCTGCCTCACTTAAAATTTACTTGCAAGTCAAGACATGCAATTGGTTCTCTTCGTGAGGCCGTTGGTTCTCTTCAAGAATGATGGTCAGCAACACGATTGCCCCCCTCACGCCTGCATCTTAGAATCCATAGCTTCCTTCAAGGCTGAAAATTGTAAAAGCCTTGAGCCAGAAAATAAAGCTAAAAGGGGCACTGACTTTTCCTCCCTACTACCTATTGAAGACAAGGTATGGCCAAGAGAAAAGTTGGTTTGTGAAGTACGCAACTGACTGAGAAAGTAGTTATTGGGAACGGGATTTGGATTTCTGGATCATGACATGAAATGCTGGAAGATAATTCCTGGCCACAGATGGTATATACATCAATGTAAATGGCTGCGAAGAACGTATTTGCTAGGCGTCTTGACAATCTAATCAAAAGGGCTTTAAACTAAGAGTGATGAGGGAAAGAAGAAAACTGTCAATATTTCTCCAAGCTAGATACCATAAGGAATACTGAAAATGAAGGAAGAATAACACTTGGTAGAGGCAGCTTATCATAATATCAAAAATACAGACACTGGCCCCAGAGGATGCACATTCAAATCCTGTCTCTAATGATTACTATCTTTAGGACTTTGGGGAAATGACTTTATGTATGTGGGTCTCAGTTTTCTCATCTATAAAATGGACAGTTAGACTAGATGCCTCTAAATAGGTTCCTTTCAACTGTAAGTTTATGATTTTACAATTCTAGGAGAAATCCAGAGGAGACAAAAGTCTAAGAAATGAGTTTGTGGTAAAATCTACCCCCCTCAAGTATCTGCATACTGGGATGTATAATTTATCAGGATCCAAAGTGAGCTAGAAAAGTTAGTGTTGGGATGAATGTAAGATAAACATCAATATATACAAATTTAATTGCAGAACTTTGGAAACAAGCTATAAGTTACCACAAAAATCTGAATTGTGATATACTTGTGTGTAGAGAAAGGGGGAAAATCAAAGAGGTTACGTTGTAATTGTCATCTGTGAGAATGCAAAAAGCCAAACAACCCCCCCCCCTTTTTAGTTTAGAGGCACCTGCTCCTATTAATTCTTTTTCTGTTTTTGAACTGAAACTACTTCAATTCATCTCCTAGGCAGAAATTGTTGTTGTTGTTGTTGTTCAGTTGTGTCACAAAAAAATCTTTGTGACCTCACTGAGGATTTTCTTGGCAGAGATACCGGAGTGGTTAGCCATTCTCTGCTCCAGTTCATTTTATAAATGAGGCTTGCCCAAGTTCACACAGCTAGCAAATGTCTGAGGCTGGATCTGAACTCAAGAAGAGGAAACTCCCCAACTCCAAGCCCCACTACCATCAGCTAGTTGCCCAGCTGGCTCATCTCTTAGACAGAAATACAATGCCCCAGTAGTCAGTGTAAAATTTAAGCTTCCATACTTTAACTATTAAAATTACCTTGTGGCAATGACTGCCATCTACTGACCAAACTTGAAATAACTACTAGGAAAAGTGCAGCCATTAAATTTAACGTCAGAAACTGTCATTCACATAATTTCAGGAATGCTTATATTCTGATAAAATGGATAATCTGGAGTGCTTCCAGGAAGTCTCTGCATTCATGAAGCTCTGAATCTTTCCTAAAAGCGTTTATTCACTTCCTAATATTTTACCCATTTTTCTACAGTTTCACCCAAAGTTTCAGAAACCGTCTTTTTATACAAGTCTAGGGTGAGATGTTCCCCACAAGTCAGAAACAGCAGTTTTAAAACAAGATTTGCTTCATCACTTAGACAAATATCAATCGAGGTTTAAATATCGCTAGCTGATGAAAGGCCATTTTGGTTGCTAGAGTTAGGAGACGTGGCTTAATTCTCCTGCTTTCTTCTTGCTAACTATGTGACATCAGGCATTAGACGCGTCACCTCTTGCCAAATAAAATAAAAGCTAACACGGGAACAACAATGTGTGTGCTATGCTACCTTACAGGGCTCCTGTTTGCTCATTTGTATCATGTGATGACAGGAACATCTAGTTCCCAGGGCTATTGTGAGGACAGAAACGAGGTGTCTGCAAAGCCCTCTGAAAATGTTAAAGGGTTATTTATATAAATGCTATTGTAGAAGGGAGAGCAAATGGGGGGAGGGGGTTATCAGGAGCAAACACTTTTGAGAAGGGACAGGGTCAAAGGAGAGAACAGAATAATGTGGAGTGGGATAGGATGGAGGGAAATAAGCATTTTGTATGACTACACATCTATAACCTATTCTGAACTGATTGCCTTCTCAATGAGGGTGGGTGGGGAGGAAGTTAGGGAGAGAACATGGAACTCAAGGTTTTAAAAATAAGTGTTAAAAATTGTTTTTGCATGCAGCCGGGAAATAAGATGCACACCCAATGGGGTACAGAAATCCATCTTGTCCTACAGGAAAATAGAAGGGAAGGGGATAAGAGAAGGGGGTGGGGTGATAGAAGGGAGGGCAGATTGGGGGAAGGGATAATCAGAATGCATGCAGTCTTGGGAGGGGGAGGGAAGAGATGGGGAGAAAATCTGGAACTCAAAGTCTTGTGGAAGTGAATGTTGAAAACTAAAAATAAAGTAATTAATAAAAAGAAGGAAAAAAGAAATGATATCATTGCTAGCCATTATTCTGGAGAAGAAAATGCTTTGTCAGTCTCACAGTGCTATGTAATAACAGCTGGAAGTTTCTAGTATAGAAAAATACATAAGCTACTTCACACACATTTTTCCACATGACCCTCACAGCCACCATGTAAATCATGGACTAAAGGCAGAGATACACTGTAAATTGTTTCCCTAAAAAACGGCTGAAGAACAAACTTGTAAGTCTAACTTGTGTTAACCTTTATAAAAGTCTACCCAGTCAACAAAACAATAACTCAAGCCCTGGTCTGTAGCATTTGACAATGTGTAAACATTCACACTGAACCATTTAATAAGAGGCTCCCCAAAGTCAGCGTCAGTTAGTTTAGCATGGCCTTGAGGCCTTGTGGAAGAAACAGGCTGCTGATGTTAAGTAACTTGTCCCATGACCAAACAGCTAGGTAAGAGTCAAAAGCCAGAATCAAATCTAGGATTTTCTTGGCTCCCAAAGAAGGTAGGAATGGGTCTGCTAGTGCAGACCTCATTGTTGTATATGCCTGTGAAACCTGGACCATATACCAGCGCATGCCAGGAAAATGAATGGCTTTAATTTGAATTGTCTTAGGAAGATTCTGAAGATCACCTGGCAGGATGAGGTACCAGACACTGAGGTCCTCACTCGATCTAAACTGCCAAGCATTCAGACTCTGCTTCAGAGAGCACAGCTCCGAGGGACCAGTCACGCTGTCTGAATGCAAAATATATGCTTTCCAAAAAGACTTTTATGGAGAACTCACACCGGGCAAGTGTTTGCATGGTGGTCAGAAGAAGTGATACAAGTACACTCTCAAGAACTGTAGAACTGATCGTGTGACATGGGAGACACTGGCACAGGACTGCTCAGTGTGGCATGCCCACATAGAAGAAGGTGCTGTGTTCTGTGAGCAAAGCAGAACTGAAACAGCTCAAAGGAACTGTAGGATGCGCATTTTGGAGAATCCATTCTGAGCTCATATTGATCTGATCAGCCAGTCGTACACACTGAAACTTGACTCTAGTACAGTGATGTCATTCTGGTCCTCTTTGAGAATGAAGGGCAACAACTAACCAACCAGCCCAGAACCTATTACTGTGTTACTGTGGTCCAGTCTTCAAGACAGAGCTGGATTAAAGACAATTCTAATGACATATTCCTTTATATTTTCTATATCCAGGTTACATTCAATTTCCAGAGTAAAAGGCTGTTAATCCAATCTGAGCACCTAATCATACTTACAGGGGTCTGGAAGCAGCAGAATAACTGGGTGAGGAAGGGGTGATTTCGGGCCAGGGCCAGGATCCTTTTCTCCGTCATTGTACACTCCACATCATCATCCTGGAGGATGACATCCTTCTTCAACACTTTCACAGCATAGAGATTGCCAGTCTCTTTGATTCTGGCAAGCATCACCTATTTTGTGACAAAAACCGGGAATGTTAGGGAACACATCCTGTGGATGTACCTGGGGGAAAAGAGGGAGGCATGGTGCTGGATTTCAATTTGAATTTGGGTTTGAATCTTGGCTCTGCCACTTTTTACCTGTGTGCCATGGGGCAAGACACTTAGCCCACTCTGGGCCTCAGTATCCTAAGCTATAAAATGAGGGGGTTGGAAAAATGACCCTAAGGTCCCTCTGAGCTCTAAATCCATGGTTCTATGATCATACAAACACCGTTCAATAAAATAAACAATCACATATTAATCTGAGACAAAACTAACCTTCCCAAAACTGCCCTTTCCCAACATTCGGATGAACTCAAAATCTTCAATACCGAGTCGGTTAGATGAGGTTACACCAAGACCATTCCCTTCTTTTACACTTTCCTTTCCTTGTCGCTTCAGGGGTGACCTGGAAATGAGCTTCTGCAAGAGAAAGGAGCCAAATGGTTACTCAGAAATCTCAGATGAAGTAGATGATATTTTGACCTCAGAAGCTGTCCCAGACAGCTCCCCTTCTGTAACTGGCAAGATCTCTTTGAGTGGGGGCATCATCTACATCCCAATTAAATATTTATAAAAGGATTGCTTCAGCTTGATATATGGCCATATTCCCCATACAAAACTCCATCAACACTAGCTCCTGATTTGCGGTGGTTTATCACCATTTCTGAAGGAATCCTTTATAAGTCCATACCTCTGGCTTTTAGTACTAAAGTTAAGTGTAAAGAAGGGAACAGCGTGCCATGGAAGAAGGCATTGAAGATCTGAATTTGTGTCCAGTTCTGTTACTGACTAGCTGTGGAAACTTAGCAAGTCACCTTCTCCTTCCCGACCTCAGAGTCCTCTGGTACTAGACTTCTTGAAGGCAGGGATTGTGAGCTATCGAAATTTGGTTTATTCTCCAAGGCACTACAGAGTTCACAGTACCCTGAATGGTAGAAGCATTTAATAATATTTTGTGATTTAAGAAGTATCAAAGAACTGGAAATGAAGTAGATGTCTAGTGAATGGGAATGCCTAACAAGTTGTGATTCATGAATGTGATGGGGATGCCATAAAAACGACGACTACCGAAAAGCATGGGAAGTCGAATCAGCCCATATAAAACCACATAAACAAAACTAAGGAAGCAATAAAAATGATGATTATAGAAAAAAAAAAACCTAAGGAGCAAAAGAATTCAAACTAAACTGTTAATGACCAAGCAAGTTCCTAAAGAAGAGAACTGAGAAGTCACCTCTTCCGTCTTCGAAGTTCTGGGGGGTTATTGTGCATTTTCAATTCAATTTTAATCATACAATTTAAAATTTTTCGTTAACATGGATTACTACTGTGGTGAGGGAGGGGTAGGAGCGAAGAGGTTACATTAGGAAATGTAGATAATGTACAGACCAAAGTTATGAATAACAATTTGGGGTTTGCTTTTTTTTTTTAAAAGAGTCATTTGTTGAATGAATAAATATTGAAGTGAAATCCCTGCCCTTCAAAGGGTTCTAGCGGAGGCGAGATGTCAAAGATATCGTGGAAGGGATTTCTGTACCGGCTGGGATGCTGCACTGGGCCATCTCAGATCATTTTCACATCTATGTTTCTGTGGCTTCTTGGAAATTGTATGGCAGTACCTTGACATTAGACCTTGTATTCAGCAGTGATTGGACTTCAAGGGTGCCACCTGCTGGCCATTTCCTAGGGGAGCAACCTTCACACTTGCCCTAAGAATTTCAAGACCTGAGAGCTCTGTGACCATAGATAAACCAAGAATGTGTTCAACCAAACATGGCTGATCCCACCCAGCTCACACCCTTTTCTTCTAATATAATTACAAGTATTACCTTCCTACTTCCCCTCCTCCCACAATAATAAGAAGCTACTTGGAAGGCAAAGCAATTTGTGAATTTTTAGGTTTCTCATATTTATCATATTTATAATTAGTGAATCTACCACATGGCAGATCAAAAACCTAAAATGTCTATGGCTTTTGATTCTTTTAGCTGATGAAATCTACTGTGTATTAGACCAGAAATTCAGATAACCATTTACTCACAACCCTCAGTTCAGCCAAAAAGCACATTTAACTACTCTCTCTCAACAGAGCCCTGACTAGAACATTTTTTCAGCATTAAAATGATTAATTCATATTTCATTTTCTGGTCAGAGAAGGAGGTGGTGATGCTGGTAGTGGTGGGGATAGGGATACAAGAATAGAACTCAAATCTTCATAGCAGTCTTGATGTTTCTAATGGCATTTTCTTTAATCCTCTATTTGGTCAGCCTCTTTAATTTAATTTAATTTAAATTTATTTTATTTTATGTTTTTGCTTTTTGGAGGGCAATTGGGGTTAAGCGACTTGCCCAAAGTCACATGGCTAGTAAGTGTGTCAAGTGTCTGAGGTTGGATTTGAACTCAGGTCCTCCTGAGTCCAGGGCTGTTGCTCTATTCACCGCACCACCTAGCTGCCCCTGTCATTGTAATTCCACAGAATTGGAAGAAGTATAAACTCTTTTTGAAACTTGAAGCATGTGTTTCTACATTTATCCTGGTTTAATTTCATCTTACTGAACTTGGCTCCTATTTCTAGCCTAGCAAAATCTTTTTTTTCTCCTTTTTTTTTGGATGTCTGATTCTGTCATTCATTATGTTCACTAATCCTTCCTTGCTCTGAATCATCTGAAAAATTTATGACCATGCTTTTTATGTTTTCTTCCAAGATGTTACAAAGATGCTGAATAGGAGGCCAACGGCAGATTCAACTAGCATCCAAAGGAAATCTATTCCACGCTGATACTGATAAAAAAAAACCCACCAAATTTATTGCAATGTAGTTCAACTAGATATGAATTCATTTAACTATAGCATCAGCTAGTACATATTTTTCTATCTTATTCACAAAGGTCTCAAGAGGTATTACAATGCATTCTGCTGAAATCTAGACATATGGTATCTGTAGCATTCCCCTGATCAGGTCTAAGGACTATTTTTTTTTTTAAATGATGTTAGTCTGGCATTACTTCTCCTTGAGAATTCTTGCTGACTCCTGGTAGTCACTAATTTTTCTGTCTCCTTTCCAACCATCGAATAAATAATCTGTCCTAGAAAGTTGCTTTGTATTGTTGTAAATTCATTGAATGCTAGCCTCCTAAGCCACCATGTTTCCAGTCTTGAAAAATGGGGTAGTTGCCTGTCTCAAAGTACTTCTACATGATTTTCCAAAAATTGATAACAGCGGCTCCATCAACACATCTGTAGAATAGTAGTGGGGAAGGCACACATTTGAGCTCTACCATACTCTCTTTGTGACCTTGGGTGAGCTATTTAACTTCTAAGGCTTGGTTACATCAGCTGTAACATGTTGACAACACCAGAACTGCCTACCTCAGAGTTATTATAAGGATCAAATGGGTTAATGGAAGTAAAATTCTTTGATAATCTGTCAAGCACTCATTAGGAAGAAGAGGAGAGCAAAGATTTCAGAGATTTTCTGAGCC
The DNA here is from genome assembly GCA_028646575.1 of Pseudocheirus occidentalis. Classification (NCBI taxonomy): domain Eukaryota; kingdom Metazoa; phylum Chordata; class Mammalia; order Diprotodontia; family Pseudocheiridae; genus Pseudocheirus; species Pseudocheirus occidentalis. The sequence goes on from JAQQSW010008954.1 coordinate 10,765, forward strand.
TAGAAAATTGAATTTAGAAATGGCCAGGTAATCTCTCACTATCAACCCCTTTACCTTAGGCTTCAGTTCTTTTGGGTGTAACTTGGGCTGGGCAGATCGCCCCTATCTGCTTCCAGCAGACTGCCAGTGTTTGGGCTGCTTCTAGCCATGTGATAACCCTGCATAGGGAAAGGTTTTGGCATTTTGGCATCATGTGGCAGACTCTCTCCTCCTCTTGTCATGGGGGCAGGGTGCCACCTCAATGAAAAGAAAAGAAACCCCCGGCCATACAGCAGATGACATTACTGCTGTGGAGTGCCCTCAATGCCACCACTGCTACTCTGCTAACCCTGTACAACCCCCTGCAATCCTAAACCAGAAAGGCTGTGATAGCAACTCACCTTCACAAGGCATTACAGACTCAAAAAGATTAGGATTTATCTAGTCCAATGTCCTTATTTAACAGCAGAGGAAATTAGGGCCCAGAGAAGGGCTGATCCATGGATGATACAATGGACAGAGCACTGGTACGGGGGTCTGGAAGACCCGTGTTCAAATCCTGCCTTGGACGCATATTAGCCGTGCAACCATGGGCAAATCACTTAATCCTCTGTGAACCTGTTTCTTATTGATAAAGTGGGATTAAAAATAATAGTACATACCTCCTGGAATTGTTATGAGGATAACATAGCAGGGGATGTGTCATATGTAAACATGCATATAAATTCACATATAGTATGAGGAAAACAAATCATAAAATATATGTGCAACAAACCTTTTTGTACACCTTAAATAAATTATTTTTTGAAAATTTAAAAAAAAAGTCAAAATAAAAGCTGGCTTTTGTTGCATTTGTTGTTTTACTCATCCAAGACAACACAGAGTTCATTGTAAAGATAGAATTGGGCTTTTCTTCAGAGGAAGCTAGGTGGCGCACGAGGTAGATCTCTGGGTCTTGTCTCAGAAAGATCTGAATTTAAATGTGGATTCAGACCCTTAGTAGCTAGCTGTAGGTGCTTGGACAAAGCCATTTAACCTCTCTTTGCCTCAGTTTCTTCAGCTGTAAAATGGGAATCATCATAGTACCTACCACCCAGGGTTGCTGTGAGAATCAAACGGTGCTTAGCTCATAGTAGGCACTTCATAAATGCTCATTCCTTTCTGCAGTGAGACCGAGACACCCCCACTCACACATAGCAAGTCCTCATTGCCACCTTGAAAAAAAGCTCCCCCAAGTCACCTAACCTGACTGCCTGCCCCTATCTAAAAAAAATCCCGAAAGAAAAAAGTTCCATGTGGCGTGGATCAGAGAACTTTAAAACTAGCACAGACCTAAGAGATCAGCTGATCCAGAAGTGTACACTTGATGAAACTGAGGCCCAGAAAGGTTAAGAGATTTTCCCAAGGTCACACAGCAAGTCAAGGAGGACACAGGGCCTAAAATCTCCCTCAGTGCCAAGCTTGATGCTATTTCAACGACACCCCGATTGATTCTTTTCTTTATTTCTGATCTCTAAGGCACTATTAGTACATGCTTTAACTGCAAATTAAAACCACTGGGCAGACAGACCAATCCCTGATTAATGGCCAGAAGTTTGTGTACTGAGTGAAATGCTCTTAAAAAAAGCAATAAATCCATTGCACCTGCCCAGGTCAGCTTTGAATGAGAAGAGGAAGCTTTTAAGGGAGGAGGACTCAGACTCATGCTTCCCACATTTATACAGCCCATAAAGGGAACACATGAAAGAAAGCAAAATCTCACCGAAGCTGGAGAGATGTTTCCAGGCTGAAGGCCCATCCCGGCCAAGGTCTTTGCTAACTCCACTGCGTTCACCCCACAGTTGGGCGCCACGTTGGCTTGGCATCTCTTATGTACATTCATTTTACAGACTGGGGGAAGAAGAACAAGATTCATGTTTATTAAAGAGACAGAGAGAGAGAGAGAGAGAGAGAGAGAGAGAGAGAGAATGTATATGGTTAAAAAAAAACCAACTTTCTTGTTTTAATGGACTGAAATAGGGTCCATACATCCTGTAATATGGAATAGACATATTCTCTTGTGCAAGAAACTACAAAAGTTATTAGGATCACCTTGAAGCCACTTAGGTGTTCTGGACAGAGATAGAAAATTAAGAATATTGCATAATAATAGATTGAATAGAGCTATTTTTCTCTGTGATGAGATTATATACTTACCCCGACTACATATTCCTATATGCCAATTTTATTTAGATTCATATTATACATATATTATATACACACATCACAGTGATCCTTTTGGCTCAAAAACTTTTTGTGGAGGGAGGTGAAGAGCGATGGGTAACTCAGTGTGGAAATTCACTCTGCCAACATGTATCAGTAACTCATCTGGAACTGAGCATCTTAAGAAGTTGCCTGGAACACTCAGATACTCATTTTTTTACCTGCTTTTACCCAGTTAGTATGTGTGAGAGGCAGAACTTGAACCCACATCATGCTGACCCCCAAGATGATCCTCTATCCACTAAGTGCTTGGTCGGATGCCTTGGCACACGGTAAACACTCTAGAAAGGCTAGCTATTGCCGTTACTCATGCTGGATAAGCAGAGAGACTGAAAAGTTC
>JAQQSW010008955.1:0-13345 GCA_028646575.1 Pseudocheirus occidentalis
ATATATATATATATATATGGTCCTAATCTCTCTCTGAACTCCAGTCTCATCACCAACTGCCTTTTGGAGATCTCAGACTTGATGTCTCACAACCATCTTACACTCAGCATGTCCAAAACCAAGCTCACCACCTTACTCTACCAACCCTCCCCTATTCCTAATTCCCCTGTTACTGGCAGAGCCACCGCCATCATCCCAATCACCCTGATTCATAGCTCAATGACAGATTTGACCCCTCACTCACATTTACCCCACATCTCCAATTTGTCACCTGATCTTGCCATTTGTCACATAGCTACCACCTTTGCTCAGGTCCTCATCCCTTTTCTCTAACTGGTTTATTTGCCTGAAGTCTCTCTTTATTCTAATGCACCCTTCAGTTAAATGATTTTCCTAAAGCAGAGATCTGTCCATGTCAACACTCTTCTCACTAAACATCACTGGCTCCCTATTACCTCCAGGATCCAAAATAAAATCCTCAGTGTGGCCCATCACTTTGTCTCTTTATTATACTTAACTCTATAATCTAACTACATTGACTTAGTTATTATTCCTTGAACATGATACAATCTCCCATCTCCATGCATGTCCACTGGCTGTGTCTCATGCCTAGAATGTTCTATTCTCTTATTTCTACTTCTTAGTTTCTCTGTCTTCCTTCAAGACTCAGCTCAAATCTCACCTTCTTCAGGGGACTTTTCCGATTCCTCTAAGCTCTAAGTGCCTTCCTGCCTTCCATTTACTCTACATATTTTTTGGTAGATAGCTCATCTACATGTTGCATCCTTCATTAGATCGTAAGTTCCTTGAGGGCAAGAATTCTTCCTTCCTTCTTTCCTTCCTTCCTTCCTTCCTTCCTTCCTTCCTTCCTTCCTTCCTTTCTTTCTTTCTTTCTTTCTTTCTTTCTTTCTTTCTTTCTTTCTTTCTTTCTTTCTTTCTTTCTTTCTTTCTTTCTTTCTTTCTTTCTTTCTTTCTTTCTTTCTTTCTTTCTTTCTTTCTTTCATGTATGTGTGTGTTCCTAGCACAAAATCTCAGGTTTGTAGTTTTAAAAATGTTTGTTTATTGACCTTGGCATCATCCTCAATTCCTCCCTCTCCCTAGTGCCCCATATGCAATTATCAGTTGCCTCATCTTGTCAATTTTGCCCAGACAACATCTTTTGCATTTCTCTCCTCTCTACTCACAGAACCCCCACTACAAAACTACCTCTCATCACATCTCCTTTGGAAATCTCAACAGCTTCCTAATTAGTTTCTCTACCTTTCCTCTTTCCCTCCTCCAGGCCATATTACATCCAGCGGAAAGTGATATTCCTTTTTTTTTCTTTTTAAAAACTGGTTTATTTACTTTTAGTTTACAACATTCAGTTCCACAGTCCCTTGAGTTTCAGATTTTCTCCCCTTTCCTCTCCCTCCCCCCATCATGGCGTCATGCATGTGGATATAGGATCTACAAATATCTTCCCATTAATCATTAGATCACAAAGGATTGTAACTGGTGGAATGATCAGTGGGAAAGAGAAACAGAACAAAATAAGAAAAAGAAACAGAGCAAGCAGTTTGTTTCAATCTGCACTCTGCATCTCCTTCGATCATGAGTCTTTTAGAGGTGTCCTATAACCTTAGATTGCTCAGAGGAGCCCAGTAAAAAGTGATATTCCTAAAGAATAGTCTGACCATGTTACTCCCCTACTCAAAAACCTCCATTGACTCCCTATTGCTCCAAGATTAAGTACAAATTCTTCAGCTTGGGATCCATTTTTTCCAGACTTATTCACATGATTTCCATTCACATAATCTTCATTCTGGCTAAACCAGCCTCCTCATATTCTCCAAACTCAACATTCTATTTCTCTTTTCAGTGGCTTTCAATGCCCTCTCTCTTTATCTCTGTCTTAGAATCTTCAGCCTCCTTTCAGGCTTAGCTCTGATGCTCCCTCCTGAAGGCCTTCCTAACTCCCAGAGATGGTAGCGCTCTCTCCCTTCTCAAATGCTCAACACACCTACTATTCCTTACAAATGTTGTATCTCAATGGCAGAAGGTAAGTTCCAATGGTTGACTGGTGTCTCCCTCTCTCTTTTTCTTTTTTTATTCCTTTGTATCTCCCGTGCCTAGTACAGTAATTTGAGAAAGGTGGGTACTTCACAAGTGGCCATCCAAGGAATGAGAATGAATGAGAGGCCTGGCTTTTTATTAAAAGCATTGCTTTGCAGAACCAGGAAAAATTTGTACACAATCACAGACACATCATATGTGTGACGACTAGCCTTGATAAACTGGACTCTTCTCAGCAACGCAAGCTTATAAGATAACTCTACAAGTCTCAGGATGGAAGGAGATTCCTTCCATCAGAGAAAGATCTAGAAAGAACAGAGTTTAAATGGAGACTGAAGCCATCTACATGCTATCGTTCTTTTCCATGTTTGGTTTTCTTTCTTCTTTCCCATTGTTCACTCCATTGGTTACAGCCCTTCTATACAACCAGACTAATGTCCAATGTGAAAGTACTTACAGATTCTATACTTGACTGCAGGCTGCCTTGGGGTAGGGGGAGAGGGAGGGGAGAAAACTTGAAACTCAAGGGACTCTGGAATCGAATCTCGTAAACTAAAAGTAAACAAACAAATTAATTTAATAAAAAAAAGCATTGCTTTGAACACCAAGCTGACTTTAAATGCCCTCATGGAGGAGATACCAGCTAGGTACCTCCGGTGGCTCCAAATTAATTCTTATCAGAACTTTAGGAAGGGGATGGAAGGGGATGGCCTCCAGAGAGAGGCTAGTGCTGAATTATGTTTATTGTTGGTAGAACAGACTACAGTGAGTCTGTGTCTGGGTCTAGAAGCTAGTTGGTGGCCAGATTAGGTGGTCAATCTGAGGCTGAGTTTAGGTGACACCTTTGGGGTAGGGTTAGGATGGGGACTGGAACATGCCAATATGGAGGCCTTGGTGCTCTGGTTGGAGGGGCTAGGACTCAGGGATTAGGAATAAACAAACCTCTTGCAGGTTCCTTCCTCTCTTTAGTCCTACTCACAACCTGGCCTGGGTTGAAAAGTCAAGGAAGCTTCCAGGGTTGGGAAAAGCCTGTGTGACTCTGGCCCAGAGAAGGCCGTGAAGACCAGAGCCTTGGTTCCCTTACTTGCGCCTGCCTTGGCCTTGGCTCAAAGGCTGCATAAACAGCCTTGACTGGCCTGGCATTCCTGGTTCATAAAACACCCAGGCAGGTCTTTGTCCTCTGCTGACCTCTCTGCCCGCCTCTCTTTAAGTCATTCTCTGGACTGCTGGTCCTGACTCAGCCAATGGCATCTTTCCCTAGTGACTCATTCCAGCAGAGCCCAAGGTCACTCTCACCCTGTCATTTCCCAACATGGCATAGTGGATAGAGTACCTGACTTGTGTCAGGGAGACCTGACTGGGTTCAAATCCTGGCCCTGACACTAGTTGTATGACCCTAGATGAGTCATTGAACTTCTCTGAGGCTCCATTTCTTCATCTGTAATTTGAAGGGTTTGGACTTTTGTCCCCTAATGTTCCTCCTACCTCTAAATCCTGTGATTTATTTTACACTTCCTATGTGCTGGGCATTGTGCTCAGCGCCAGCAATAAAGATATTTATGAAATATTTGCTGCCCTCAAGGGGGATGTGTACGTGTGTGTGTGTGTGTGTGTATACAACATGTATACAAGTAAGTAAACACAAAGTCTCTTGAGGAAGAAGACAAGTGTGAATAATGGAGTGGGATCAGGGAAGGCTTCCTGTAGGAAGAGGCATTTGAGCTATGCTTGGAGAGAAGTTAAGGATTTGGGGGGGAAGAGACCATTGGGTTCAGCCTCCCTTTAGAGATGACATGTTATAGATGGAAAAACTGAACCTTGTGGATGACTTGTTCAAGGTCTTACAGACAGTAAATGTCAGAGCCCGGACCAGATTTCAAGTCTCCAGCTCTGAGACCAATGACCTTCCCACAGCCCTACTTTACTTATCTGCTCTGGGAGCTGCTTACAGGCTGGGCCACCATGCTTGCCTAGGCCAGGGGCTTCCTCAAGGGCTTCCTGAGGGCATGGTGCCCAGACTAAGGTTTTCTCCCTTGAAGGGCATTCAATTCATGACATTGATGGATTCCCTCTACTTTAAGATTCAAGACTTCTGCTTTCTTTCCATGATTTCTTTTTGAACTTGGGATCTGTCTCTTATTTCTTGATGACCAACTTTACCTGGCTGGAGCTCTGCCAATAGCCAGACAAGGGAAAGAAAGGCTCCTGGGCAGGGAGGTGGGGGCAGGGGAGACAGTTGGGCCCAGGAAGAAGCATTTGCCCGGTCCAAGGCAGGCTTCTGAAGGTCCTGGAAATGGACCTAGCCCTAGGCCATTATACCCCTGGCACAAGCTCCTTCCCTCCTATCCCTTCCTTGGGGACACAAAGCTGGTTTTGTAAACCATCAGTCTCTTTCCACTGGGGAAAGATCATCTGAGCTCAGGTACTATTAGAACAGGAGGGAATTTGTTTTAAAGATAAGGAAGAGTTAGGCGACTGGGCCACGGCACAGCATCCTGGGATCTGGGAGAGCCAAGGGTTTGGGATAATGGAGATAGTCTAGCCAAAACCAGAGTTCTTCCTTTTTTTTATGGACCCCCTTCAGCAGCCTGGAGAATCCTAAAGACCCCTTCCCAGTTTAATGTTTTCAGTGCATAAGATAAGGCACATAGGTAAACCTATTCTAACAGATATCAAAATATTTAAAAACCTGAACCCACAGACCCCAAGTTAAGAACTCCTAACCAGGGGGATGCCTTAGCTTCCCAGTGTTTCAAGGCGAGAATCTTAGATTGGCCTTGTCATACTTGGGAAAATCTCCTTGGATGGCTTCTTACAAATTAATCATGAGGGATTTCTTGGGCCCTTGCTATATTCCCTATCCTGAGGAAGCCACTGAGGGGGGAAATGGGAAAAAAGAGGCTTCTTTTAGGGAACTCACATTCCAGTTTGGGCAGATAAGATTCCTTATACAAAATCTCTGGTTGTAGAGTTAGAGGGTTCAATGTTTTCCTTTGATATTTATTCCCTGAGCTACCCTGTGAAAGCACAACCTCCCTGGGTCTCAGCTTCTTTATCTGTAAAATGAAAGGGTTGGCCTAGGTGTGTGTGTGGCCCCTTTCAGCTTCCAGTCTTTGATCTACACTTTTTCTAGGCCCCCCAGCAACAGATCCTCACATCTTCTGTTCCCCTGTTGGTGTGGCCAAAGGCAGGTTACAGAGATTTTGACTCTTTTCACTTAATAGTCTCCCCCAGCTTTGAGAGGTTCAGGACACAGACTGACCACCTTTGCCTTAAAACTTTGACTCTCATATGTCCTGGGACATGCCGAGGACATGTAGGGCAGGCCAGTTATGGAGCCAGAAGACAGACCCCCCCCAAGGATCACACTGGTGTTTATGAAATATTGAAGACCAAGAGGAAGGAAGATCTCTGGCATCTTGTCTACCGATGGTTTTTGGAAAGACGTGGACAGGCATTTAATAGAATGAGTATGGCCGGTTATGATCTGTATAGTAGAGGCAAAGATCACATTGATGATGATAGGAACGTGAATCTGGACTACAGGGCCCCTGAAGCCCTTTGAGCCCAACCCCCTTATTGTCTGGTACAGATGAAGAATGCAGCCCAGAGAGGTTACAGCCCGTGTAACTGGGATCCGAACCCTGGTCATTTGACTCCAAATCATTCTTTCCACTAAATGCTGCCAGATGGAAGCCCAGACCCTCATCAACATCTAGAACCTAGGACAGTGCCTTGCCTAGAGTGGGTGACTCAGTAAATGCTGAATGAGCTTCTCTCATTGGGTTGGTGGCAGGTCATTGTTCTCTGCTTCTGAGGATGGGGGAAAATTGTGGGTGTGTGGGAGGAAGAGGATTGGCTCTTAGTCTAGGTGGTAGTGGTCTCTTTTTGTTTCCTTTTTTTCCCCTTTCCTGCAGCGATTCCTCATTTTGCAGTACAAGGGGAGGGGCAGATGGCTGACTTTGGGAAGTCCTGGTGCTGGGGTAGCAGGAATGGCAATGGGCTTTTTTTAGAGCCAGTCAGACCCTAATGGGTAGAGGTGGCTATAGGTATGGGTGGGGTGGGGGTCACTTTCCCCTATGCCCTGTAGAGGCAATGATGACTGTGGGCTTCCCTGGGGCAGAGTGGATAATAGTGATCTGTATCTGCAGGTGGATGAACTGTCCCTAGGCCTAGTTTGGTGCAGCTTAACCATGTTCTGCATGCTACCCATCTGGGCACTCATGGCACAGGGGACTAGGTCCCTGTGGGGTTTATCAGAGGGAGAAGGACTTTCCTTCTGAGGCGGGGGGGGGGGGAGAGAGAGAGAGAAAGAGAGAGAGAGAGAGAGAGAGAGAGAGAGAGAGAGAGAGAAAGCACCTCTGTGATCGACAAGAGACAGTGGGCCTGGCAAAGAAAAGTCGGAAGGTGAGTGCAAGCCAGGCGGGCAGGCTCTTAGGCTGTCACAATTTCCAAACTCCAGGCCAAACTCCAGGTCTCCTAAATTGCTGTTTTTCAGTAAAAGGGGTGGGGTGGGTGGAGACCCTGGTTCCGCTCTCCTGTTCCCATTGCCCCCTAATCCTCCAGTTTCCCAACCCCACCCTGGGGAAGAGAGCACAACCTGGCCCTCTGTAAGCACCCTTCTGCCCCCACCCAAGGGAAAGAGGCAGGGCCAGGAGCTCTCAATGGACCAATTCAGGCTCTGGAAGGCTCTGGAAAGTGTCTTCTCTCACCCTTCCTCCAACCTCTTTCTCCTTGGCCCCCCTCTTGCTTACATGTCTTGTGGCCAAATGGTCCCCTGCTTCTCTTTCCAGAAAGGGTCTCTTTCTAGATCTCTTTGCTGGAACTGATAGGAAGGGCCCTCGGATTATTTTGCCCAATAGTTAGAGCCCGGAGTTAATGGGGTCAACCTTCCAGTTTCAATCCTGAGCTCAGAATGACAAAATCTTTGAGTAGGAAGAGAACACAGGTTCCACTTAAGGCACTCTGGACCTGAAAAAAGAATCCTTTCCCTTTCAAAGCTGACAAATGGAAGAAGACCTCCTCTGGGGGGGCGGGGTCCCCCTCCTGGCTGCTGATGGCAGTCTGTTTCATTCTGAAGGAGTGGCTTTCATGGCTGGGATATTTTCTCTCAGAACAAACTAGTGTCCCTGAAATGCAGTCTACTCTGTGACGCTGACCTCCAGCACAAGATACCCCATCTGTGTGAATTTTCTTTGGCTGTCTCCCATGCCTGGAATGCTCTCCCACCTCATCTCTCTGCTTCCTGGCTTCTTCCTTCAGCCTCAGCTATCCCACCTCTTCCAAGAAGCTTTTCCCAATCCCCCTTCATTTTGGTACCTTCCCCCTGTTAATTATCCCCCGTGTGTCCTGTCTATATCTATGTACATGAGCACACAATTGTCTGCATGTTGTTCCTCCCCAACCCAATTTGACCAGCTCCTTCAGAGCTGGAGATTGGTTTTTGCCTTTCTCTGTATTCTTGGCACTTAGCACCATGACTGGCACACAGTAGGTCCTTTAATACTTCTTGGCTTGAAGCTTCCACCCCCTGCTCCTGTTGTTGATCCCTTAGGGCCAAATAGAATGAAACAAAACTCTTGCCCATGTAATGACCCATTGGTATTTGAACACAGCCTTTATGGCCCCCTGGGTTTTCTCTTCCCTAGACTAAAGATCTTTAGTTTCATTAATAAATAGGGTCCCTAAAAGGCCTGAACTGGGTGCCCTCCCCTGCACGTTCTCCCCGTAGTCTATGTCCTCCTTCAAACTGAACATGGAATTGAATGACAACACATTCCATAGATGGCCTGAGCCACCCAGCCCTTCTCAGACTTGGGTACTTTGCTTCTAATATGGCCTCTACAATTCCTTCCAATCCTATAAGATCTTATGAGTTTTTTGGCTCCTTTATTACACTGCTGACTCATATTGGACTCAGTGTACCCTAAAACGTTCAGGTCAATTATCTTTGGCCCAAATGACATTAACATCTACCCCTTTGCAATAGTGGCTGTCATTCTGGTATGGCTGAAGTTTTTCAAAGCTGTTAATCCATAGGCTTTTCATTTATTAAAAAAATAATGCATTTCGTTAAAATCTTAACCTTTTTACTTATAATTGACTTTCTAGTTTAAAAAACTCCTGCTAATAATAGCTACCATTGATATAACATTTTAAGGACTATTTCATTTAGTCCTCGCAACAACCCTGTGAAGTGGGTGCCATTATTCTCCCCATTTTACAGATGAGGAAACCGAGGCACAAAAAGGCTAAATGACTTGCCCAGGTCACACCGTGAATATCTGAGGCAGGATTTGCACTTAGGTCTCCTTGACTCCAAGTCCCTACTGTGCCGTTATTTGAAACAAGGTTCTATTTACAAGAATTTGCTCATTAGTCAGCGAATCAATCAGTGAAAACTTCTCCAGTACCTACTGTGTGCTAGACAGTAGTTAGCAAGGTGCTACGGATAAAGAATTGGCATCAGAGCCAGAGAGCTGCTCCTCTGTCACACACTGCCTTGTTACTTCAATTCTGGCCCTGGGCAATCCTCTGAGACTGCTGACCCATTCAACTTCTCTGTGCTGTGATACAATTTCACTGAGAGGCACTCTCTGAGCTTCAAACACTGTTTACTGGGCAATCCGAACTCCTCTGGTCTTATCTAGAAAGGCCTAGGTTGTGGATTTGCCCAAGACACAGGCTGAGGATCCTCAGGGTTAGGGGGAAAAGGGAGGGGCTGCATTGAAGCTCTCCACCTGGGGCTCAGTTCTGGGCCCGACTTCTACCTGAAGCCTCTTTCTGCACCTCTTTGACTGCCCTGGGTAGCTGCTGATGGTCCTGGACCTCTCACTTCTGTCTCTTCCAGAGAAATTCCCAAGGGCACTTGTGGTACCAGTGTCACTCATCCATAAGGTGCCAGCTCTTGTGAGTCTGGGAAGTCATGATAATAATTGACATTTATGTAGCACTTTAAACTTTGCAATGAAACTTCTACACGTGACCTCATTTGGCCCTCAGTAACTCTGGCCACCGTGTGTGGCCAAGAATAACCGGGGTAAGGGAGGATAGGTATTATTATGCTCATTTCACAGATGTGGAAAGGGAGGCTGGGAAAGCTTAAGGAATTTGCCCAGGGGGCATCCAGCTGTTGAGTGTCCACACTGCAGGATTCCAGAATGCAGGGCTAGTATTCTATCCCAAGTGGCTTTGTTGGTTTTGGGGAGTTGGATAGGAAAGCAGGGCATATTACTCTAGATCAAAAGATGTGTGTTCCAATCAACCCTACTCAACCAATCAATCCTTATCAATTCAATCAAGTCACTGAGTAAACTTGAGGAACTTCTCTCAGAACTCCAGTTTCTTCTTCTTTTCTCTAAAATAAGGTTGGACTAGATCAGGGTCAGGGAATCACATGTGGCCTTCTAGGTCCTCAAGTGTGGCCTTTTGACTGAATCCAAATTTCACAGATTTCTGATTCAGTCAAAGGGCCACACTTGAAGATCTGGAGGACCACATGTGGCTTCAAAGCCACAGGTTTCCCATCCCTCAACTAGACTATCTATAGTTCGACTTTCCAACTTCTAGTTTCTCTACAGATCTAAACCTCTCTGGTTCTAAGATCACGGAACTCTGAACTGTAAGGACCTTAGATAGCCCTTATCTGGTCCAACATTGCACCCAGCATAAGAGCTCCAGATCACAACCATCTGTTAGGTGCCTGAACATTCCCAGTGTTGGGGAGCTCACCACCTTACAAGGCACTGAAGTTGTGAGGAAGTGAAGTCTCATCTTTATTCTCCACAATCAAGAAGATGGCTCTTACATGTGTTCCCCTCTTCCATTTACCCCGTATTTATCTTGTATATACTGATTTATGTAGAGGTTGCCTCCATCATTGGAATGTGACCTCCAGAATCGATATGGTCCCTCCTGGAATAGGGAAAGTGCTTAACAAATGTCTGTTGATTGACTGCCTGAGGCTGGCAACCAGAGGGTTAATGGCATAGGCCTTTTTGGGAGACAGCCATGGCTGAGTCAGTTTGCTAGGTTGGGGGCTAGTATTGCTTGAGGAGGCTAAGTGAGTAGAGTATGCTAGGGGAGATTATGAAGAAAGGGAAGAAGACTCTGTGTGTGTGTGTGTGAAGGTACAGGCTTGAGCTTGTGTGCTCCTGTGGGTTAGTGAGGAATGTGTGTACATGTGTTGATATGAGTGTGCAGATCAGCACGAACGTGTGTGACTACATGTGGATATGTTTGAAATACATTTTTGTAGAAGTTCTGCCTATGTGCATGTACAAGGATGGGTGTGTTTGTGAATGCCAGTGTGACTTTGAACAAAGGGATGTATGTGTTTGGGGAGTCAGTGTGAGAGTGTATACGTAGGCATAGGTGTTGCCAGGCATGTGTTTGCATGAATGTGTATCAGGGGGGGCTGTACATTTGTGGTTCCAGTGTATGTGTGTAAGGAGTGAGTCTGTGGGTATTGGTGAGCATGTGAGCATACGCCAAGGTACAGGTGTGTTTGTGGGGGTCAGTGTGTATTTATGCAAGGGGGTATATGTTTGTGGGGATCACTCTGGGTGGGGGTGTCTAACAGGGTGTGTGTGAGGGTGAGTGAGGGACAGGTCTAGGTACCATGGGGATGGATAGTTAATTCCTGAATTGGATTCAGGAAAACCCAGCCCCAATGCCATACTGTCTCTCTCCCCTTCCCCCGCTCCCTCTCCATACTAGGTTTCATGAAAGGGGCTGTATGTTCCTGGCTGGTCCCCACCTCTTTCACAGCTGGGGTTTGTTTAAGGTGGAAAGAAGCCCCGGTGGGCTGAGGGGCAGCCCTGGCTTCAGCTCCCAGCCCCACACAAGACCTGCTTGTCTGGTGCCTGGCGGCCCACCTCTGAGGGTTGGAGGTGGAGTCCTTCCTGTTCCCCCCACCCCCTTCCTGAGCAGCAGGGACCCCAGCTGCACAGAGGGAGCCTATGTTCACTGGGTTGGGGTTCTGGCCCCTTTCCCAAGAGAGGAGAGCTGGAGTGGCCAGAGGCTGGCGGGGGGCCATGAGACCAGAGATGCCTGCCCAGAGGTCTGGGGGCTAAGTCCACAGAGCAAACTACTAGCTTCCGAGAATCCCAGATGTTGGAATGAGAAAACGTTAAAGGTTTTCTACTCTGGCCTCTGGTCACCCCAGCTCTGCACATTTCCTCCTCTCAAGTCCCACCTCCATAAAGATGCCAACTCTAGACTCTGAAGGCATGGACTGTGTCTTCTTGGAGGCAAGGGACCTCAGAGGTCATCAGGTCCTAACCCTTCATTCTACGTGTGAGTAAATTGAGGCTCAGAGAGTACAAGTGACTCCCCTAAGATCACACATTGTTTTCCTCACTATACCAGAAGATGCTGAAGAAACCCACAGATCAATGTCACAGAACGGAGGGGCTGAAATACCAGCAGGAGAAGGGAGGATGAGTAAAATTTTGGAGTGATATAGAAGAGGTTGAGGCCCATTCTCATACCAACAAAGTGCTATATGTAATCAATGCTTTTTACACAAGTTATTTACTTAAGATTTTAAGGGGAAGATGTCCTGAGCACCAGCATTTTCTCATTCAGTCCCTCCTCACATGGGAAGGAATGTCAGGACTCTATTTGACCAACGCTCTCATTTGAGAAATGAATAGAACGTCAGCTCCTTGAAGACAGTGCCTCGAACATGGTAAATGTTTGCTGAATTAAATTAAATGAGGCAAAGGAGTTTCAGAGGGAGGCAGCAACTCCCGGAGAGGCCACAGAAGTCAGTGCTAGAGCAGGAGAGGAACTGTCTCATTCCATCATTTCTAAATATTGGGGTCAGCCTAACTCTCCCCCAGCTTTCCCTGGGCATGCTTCTGGAGGGTGGAGAATACCTAGGCCTTGTCTCCAAGAAGCTTGGAGGACACCTCTGCCAGGTGCTGGTCCTCCCAATAGGCTCCCAGCCCCAGAACTGGTCAGGTTGGTCCCAAGGAGCCTGGGCCTGGGAGCTGCATCCAGGGAGGTAGGCCCCCAGCTGCTCCCTGCCCCCAGAGAAGAGCCCACACGACTGCCCTGCCCTTGTCCCATCCCTCCTCCCACCCAGGGACACAGACACTTGATGCCTTTGCAGCCTGAATGTCTCCGTCCCTCTCCCGTCCACCTGCCAAAGTACAGTAAGCCGGCTCATCTCTTTGGCCCATGACAATCTGGCGCTCACTCCTCCCAGCTCCTGTTTCCAAGGACTGGGAATCTGCCTGCATCCCTTGTCTTTTCCGCACATACGTCTGTCGCTCTCTGTCCATCTCTCAGTCTATCTCTCTGTCTCTTTTCCCTCTTTCCTCTGTGTCCTATTATCTTTCTCTGCCTGCGTCTGTCTGTACTTTCTCCTTTTTTCCCTTCTCTTTCCATGTCCCTCTCTTATCAAGTTCTGCTTTTCTCTTCTCTCCCTCTCGACCTGTGCCTTGGTCTCTTTCTCTTGTCTTCTATCTCCCCTCCTGTCTTCATTCCTCAGAGCCAAAGTCATGGGGTGGGCAGGGAAGGAAAGGTCTGAAGTGCCCCCCAGAGACATTTAGAATTCATGCTTTGCCTCCAATCACAGATCTGGAAGCACTTCATAACCAATTTAGGCAGGAGGGAGTCTGTGCCCATTTTTGATTGGGCAGACAGGTACTTCTGTCCATTTTTTGGCTGGTAGACTCAGATACTTATGCCCATTTTTTTGGTTGGACAAACTGAGGCGCCAAAAGGGAAGTTACTTGTCAAAAGACACTCTGGAATCCACAAGTCTGTCACCTATCCATTAGCCCCTGTCACTTCTTTGACCCCTGGTCACAGAAACCTTTCTGCTGTTTCTCAGACCTCTCCCTCAGCTTCCCAGGCCCCCTTCTGTCCAGGCCAATCTTCTCCCTGCCACATTCTTTGCACCACTGCAGCCAGGCTGGCCCCTGGCAGCCCAACAGGAGCATTCCTGGGCAGTGGTGGCCTCGTTACTTTATAAGGGAGAAAGCAAGAGCAGGAGCCGGGTGCGGCTTGGGGTGGTGCTGGGCATGACTGGAAGCTAGGCTTTCAGCAGACTGGGAGGTTCATGCACATGGGTCAGAAAGAGCAAGAGACCCATGTAGATAGCCATTCACAAAGAGAGAGGAAAACTCACTACATGTGTGGAGAGAGCTGAGAGAGAGACGGAGAGAGACAGAGACAGAGAGAGACAGAGAGACGGGGAGGGGAGAGACAGAGAGAGAGACAGAGACAGGGAGAGACACAGAGAGAGAGAAGCAGAGAGAGAGAGGGAGGGAGAGAGAGA
>JAQQSW010008956.1:0-13344 GCA_028646575.1 Pseudocheirus occidentalis
CTCTGACCCCCCCCCCCATTTTCCTGTAGGGTAAGATACCCAATCGAGTGTGTATGCTATTCCCTCATTAAATCAAATTCAATGAGAATAATTCCGTTTCACCTTTCTGCTCTTCCCCTCCATTGTAGCAGTTTTCTCTTGCCTCTTTTATATGAGATAATTTACCCTATTCTATCTCTCCTTTTCCCCTTATCAGAATAAATTCCTCTCTCACTTCTTAATTTTATTTTTCAGATATCATCTCTTCATATTTAACTCATTCTGTGGCCTCTGAGTATACATGAACACATATATGCCCATACTCACATATATGTATATATACATATACCCTCCTATTATACATACATACACACACATATACATTCCCTCCATTGAATTATATGTCTTTCCAGTGGGGGTGGGTGATGATGGAGGAAGGGAAAGAATCTAGAATTTAAAGTTCTAAAATCAAATGTTAAAAACATATATGTGTGTATTATTATTATCATCATCATCATCATCATCATCATCATCATCATCATCATCATCATCATTTACATGCAATTGGGAAATAAGATATACAGGAACTGGGGTAGGGAGATCCATCTTGCCCTACCAGAAAGTCAGAGAGGGAATGGGGGAGGATATAGGAGATACCAGAATGGGGGAGGAGATATTCAGTGGGATCACTACTTTGGGGTAGTGGGTAAGTTTAGGGAAAGATGGGGAGAAAATTTGTAACTCAAAATCTCATGGAAATGAATGATGTGGGCTAAAAGTAAATAAAAGTTAATTTAAAAAAAGAAATAACATCTTGTGGTCAAAGGATGTGAACAGGCTGTTTTCAGAGGAAGAAATTAAAGATATCCATAAGCATATGAAAAAATGCTCTAAATCACTATTGATTAAAGAAATGCAAATCAAAACAATTCTGATGTTCTACTTCTCACCAGTCAGATAGGCTATAATGACAAAACAGGAAAATGGGCTTCTGAGTGTGTTGTCTTCCTCCCATTCCATTCTACCAGCATACTGGGATGAACCTTTCCTGTCTGCCTTCTGGGCTGCCTTCAGTGGGAGCTTTGTTTCTCTGTCATTTTGTGGACATTTCCCGGAGCCCTAAAATTTGTTTAGAGTCATATTTTATAGGTATTTGAGGCAGTTATGGGGGAGCTCATGGAGTTCTCCTGCTTCTATTCCGCCATCTTGACTCTGCCCCAAGATGTTATTTCTTACCAAGAAATTTATGGACCCTAAAAACACTTCCTAAGCTTCTTCTGGACATATATTTGTGCCCATATGAGTCACCAGAAGTACAGTGTAATTATCTGGTCTGATAAGTTGCTTTGGAGGCTCTCCATCACTTCTCACTTTTCTCTCTTACAGTTCTCTTTTACAGCTCCCCTGTGGGGAGCAAAAAAGTCAGAAATTATTCAGTAAAATCCAGAGGAAGGAAAGACAGAAAGTAGTCACTAATGACTCTGCCTGAGGAAGTACTGAAGTTGGTATTTTGGGACCTGCCATCAATAACATAGAGATCTGTAGTCTTCTTAGGCTATATATCTGAGAGATGATGGAGAGGTAGGTGTAATAATTATCCCCATTTTACGATGGATGAAAAAGAGGTAAACAGAGCTCAAATGATTTTCCCAGACCCATACAACTAAAAAAGGTCTTTGGCTAGATTTGGATTCAGGTCTTCCTGACTTCACGCCCCATGCTCTGTCCATATTACCTAGCTGCCTTGACTACTTGGGGGTTTAGGCAGCATTTTCATAACTGCTGCTCAAAGAGGAGAATAGGATCTGGGGACTAAAAAAATTGGTTAGGAAGATGTTATCTTAGCACAGAATTTGGATTCCTGTGCTGTGGCTTAAGATAGAAGAATGATGGTATCATGGAATGCTTCTCATAAAGACTGGTGAAAAATATGGAGTTAATTTAAAGCCTTGATTTATAGAGCTTTAAATGGAAAGTCAGGGAAGAAGAGAAAAATCTCCTGTACATATCTACTAAGGCAGATACTTTAGAGAATATCTATGAAGAAAAAGAAGAGAAAGTCAGGAATTCTAAAGGAAAAATGTAAAAAAGAAGCCAGCAATAAACTCCATGGCTTCAGATGTTCTACAGAAATGCACAAAGTATGACTAACAAGGTGAATTAGAGACCCTAATTAAGGGAGACAAATTGGACCTCACAGATCAACCTTGACACTTGGTAGAATAGAACCTAGGTCTAAAAATATCAATTTAGTGGAATGGTACTTTGCAAAAGGAACAGAACTGATAGCAGGTACGGAAGACTGAACAATGTGGCTAAGAAAATATATCCATGGAAGGAAATCCAGAAACTAGAGTAGGGCCATGTAGTTAGAAGCATTTGTATGGGAAGATAAGCAATATTGTGGCAGTGTGGTATGACATGCTTGGGGTGAGGAGATCAGCTGGCATCACATCCCATTTCCAGCACTTACTCAGATTCCACAGACAAGGCAGTCACTCTAACTTCCATCTTCTCATCTATAAAACAGTAACAATAATACAAGCAGTATCTACTTCATAGAGTTGTGAGTATCAGAGACAATATAAATATGAGATAAAATATTTTGAAAATCTCAACATAATTTATAACCATTAACTATCATTATTATACTCATTGTGTGGGCTTTAATGTACTTTATGTATTATATCATTTAAACCTCACGACAATCTTGTGAGGTAGGTGCTATTGTTGACCCCATTTTACAGGTGAGGGAACTATTGCTGAGAGAGGTTAAGTGATTTGCATGGAAACACACAATTAGGAGTCAGCATCAGCATTCAAAGTCAGGTCTTCCTAGCTCAGGTCTGGCATTTTATTTCCTTTACCTGCTGGCTACACCTAGACTATATTCTATTTCTGACTTTCTTTTATCTACACAAGAAAATCAGAAAATATATGCAAAGTACTTTGTGAAATTTAGATTAAAAACATATTTTATGTACATATATGTATACCCATGCACACACACATATACAGGCATATAAACATATGCTTATAACTATACACATATATCTGAATATGACATATATAATATATAATAATGTAGATATAATATATTTATTTATATTTACATATAATATGCATTTACATATTATATATGTAATTTACATATCATATATAATTGTATAATATTAACCCAAATTTCACAATAAGTTACTATAAACACACCATAAAAGGAATAATTCAGACTCCTCCTCTGTACGAAGGGAGGACCAATAAATTTTATATAGAATTTCCAGATTGCTTGAGTGACAGGTCCTTAACCCTCATGGTGTGGATGGGATAATCCTATTGGCAAATAGAAGGTTGCACATTCACTTGCTCCTCACTGTCTGCTTGAATATAGGGTGTTAGGAAAAATTTGTTACTTTGTAAGCCCATTAATGGTGATGTTGCCTCAAGAGAATATTTTAATATAATTAATGTGTTTGAGAATCAAAATAATGTAATGCAGGAGAACTGCAGTGGACTTTGTATTGATGAGCTCAAGTGATATTAGGAAGAAATGCTCAAGTGATATTAGGAAGAAGTGCAGGTCTTTAAGTACCAACTGAAAATATGGTTCTTCTTATAACTTGAACACATTGCATACTTTATAGATAATCATTCATACTGAGAAATGGGAGTTATATATATAGTTTAAAAAGTTGTTATAAGAATAATCAAAGTATTCCATTAAAAAAAACTCTGCAAAAGTGTGTAATGTTATGTGTATGAAGTATACACTGGATTTCTTATGTAAAAGTACTTCTAAGGCTATTTGGACTAAAAAAAGAAATGGTCACTTTCCTTAGTAATGAAAACAAGGAAGAAATTACCTTAATGTTGAACAAAATATACTGCAAAACTTGCATATTAGTAGATATTTTGAAAAAACTGAAAATCTATATAAATTTGTGCAAGTGTATGCTCGAATCCAGACAGATTAGACTGAATTTATATAAAAAATCAGGGCCAGGGATAAATTTATGAAATATTTTGATGTTCTTTCCCCCTATTTTAAATACTTGCCCTGAAAATGAATTAGATGAAAAATGATGTGACCTGCTTATTAGTCACTTGGGCCATTTACAGAACCTGTTCTCACCTTATTTTTAAGGCATTTCTAATGTGAATGTCAATTTTCCAGGTGCAAATTTCAGGTTGTAGCACAACACCTGATACTTAATAGATACTTAATGGAGTCTTATTGATAGACTGAAACATGATTATACATTGTTCCATTTGAACTAGAATGGAGAATAGAAGTTTCTTATGACTGCATGTCAAAACCAATATTTGAGCCAGATGATCTTATATTTTGGTTGTAGGTGAATAGAGAATTCTCTACTTAAGAAAAATCAAGAAAAGTTTCACTGGACTTCAAAACATCTTGTTTCCGTGAGATGAGGTTTTATCACTGCATCTTTTAGAAAGACAAAAATAATGATCTAAATCAGTGGTTGAAAAATGACTGAATTATGATGTTATCAATTATATCATATTTGGAGAAACTTTGGGCTAGAAAATCCTTTTAGTCATGTTAATAATAATATTAATATTTGGGGTGATTAGGTAGCACAGTGAGTAGAGCGCCAACCCTGGAGTCAGGAGGACCTGAGTTCAAATACGGCCTCTGACACTTAACACAAAACTAGCAATGTGACCTTGGGCAAGTCACAATCCCAATTGTCCTGCCTTCCCCCTCCAAAAAAAGCAAAAAAAATTTAACATTTTAAAACATTATAAGTGAAAAAGTATATGATTTTCACTAATATATGTTTCTTTTAATTTGTGTTACATAATTTTATTAAGTTTAAATTCTATTTGAATAAAAGACTAAGATATTTTTTACATTTCTGTAACAGTAATGGAATTTGGTCATCCACAACCTTTGTCTTGGAAAGCAAATAGGTACTTAGCAGCTTGTTTCAAGTTCATGATGGTGTCAAGTATTAAGATCCAAAATTTGTGAATCCCACAGTGCAATGAACTTGTTAATGTAACAGCAAGGGCCAGAACAGGGAAAAGCCCAGGCTGAGAGAGGTCAGAACTGCTGGGAACAAGCATCTGGAGGCTGAGCAACTATTGCTGGAGAGAGAGAAGGGAACTGAGAACTTCTTTTGAGAGCTGCCAAGAACTTCTGAGAGCTAAGAAGAACTGAGAAGAGAGTTGAGAAGAACTGAGAAATGAGAAGAGAACTTAGAGGAAGCATGTCTCTGGTGCCAGTACTTAGTCTGTCTGTTTTGATGTTACTTTGTCAGATTCATCTGCTGATAGAGGATTGTGCTGTTGTTATAGAAGCCCTGAAAGAGGATTTTCTTGTTGTATATTTAAAGAATTCCTGGAGGAGGGTCTTGCTGACATTTTAAGAGGTCCTGAATGATGATTTGTGTTGATTCCTCATACCTTGTTGTTGGGTCTATATTGATTTCACAGGCAGAAAGTGAATTGATGAGGATGCCAGCAATGTGCATGAATGTTATTGTGGCTTTGTTAAGCTTTGTCTTCCTAGGAACAGAAACTGTGAAGGATTTGAGGTGGACTAGACATTTGGGCAGAAGCTAGGACAATGGAAGAGGAACCATGGAAGCTGAGAGCCTGCCTTGAATCAAGATGAAAAGACCTCTCCTTTGGTATTTAATGCAAACTGAGAAGATCATGATTTATAGTGGCCCAGGGGTGGAGAACTTTGACCTTTACTTTTAGATGATTGAATTAAGGACTTACTAATTAAGGATGATTGGAAACTAATCTCCAGTTAAGAAGAAAGAAGACTTTTTAATTGAAGAAATTAAGACAATGTGACTTAGGGGTGGAGAATTTTTTGACCTTTGTACTTTGTGATTGAATTAAGGATTTATTAAATGAATGTACTTTGTTTAAAACTATGTGACCACTTTGGTGAAAACTGTGTGGCCATTTTAGTGATAAGTTGTTATGCCATAATATTGTGAATGCTGTACTGTGATTTCTGTGAATGTTTTGTCTTAGTTTGTTACTGAATAAACACTGAGTTCAGTATACTCTGTAATAAAAACCTTGAAAGCTGTTTACAGCAGCAGTCCTCTGGAAAGCTGCTTGTACTTGGCTTTACAATTTCTTATTTTATGAAACATGTGAATGAAGCACCATGTTTTTGTTCTTGTTGTTTAAAAGTCAGGAAGATGGATGTTACATTAAGTTTAGAAACCACTAATTTACAGGGCAAGGGGCAACTAGGTGGCACAGTGGATAAAATGTTGGGCCTGGAGTTAGGAAGACTCATCTTCATGAGTTCAAATCCAGCCTCAGACACTTACTACCTGTGTGACCCTGGACAAGTCACTTGTTTGCCTCAGTTTCCTCATTTGTACTATGAACTGGAGAAGGAAATGGCAAACCACTCCAGTATCTTTGCCAAGAAAACCCTAAATGAGGTCATGAAGAGTCAGACATGACTGAAATACAACTCAACAACAACACCTTGCAGAGTTATTCTGAGAAGTTAATTAAATAATGAGTATAAAAGTACTTTGAAAAGTATAATAAAACACCACACCAGTCTAATGGGATACAGTGTGTCAATGTTTCAGGACATATTTTTCTAAATGGAAGTGTGGAGCCTTATAGCAGTCTGTTTCATAAGAGGTCATCTTATGGAACATGCCCTGACTTCATTCAGATAGAGATGTTTAGTGGTCTTTTTCTGAGGAAGAGGTATTTTTATTTGATGCAAAAACTCCTGATTGGGCCTCATATAATTCCATATCCCAGAAATGAGTATTGATGTCTTAGCATCATAGGGAACAAACTCTTTTGGAGGCTCCTCTCCCATCAGTAGACTATAAAAACTGTTGAAAGCCTTCACCTTAGTTCTTCAGGCTACCCTCTCTTGGGATAAGCCCTTTGCCACCTTTCCCTTGGATTTCCAGAAGGAGGAGGAAGGAATTCCTTTCCTCTTTTTTCCTCCCAAGCAACAATGGCGGCTCCCACCGTAGCACATGGCAATGAGAAAGTATAGTTGCTTAGATGAGGCTGAGACAGAACTTGGTTGCCTCTTCTACAATGGGATATTTTCCCAGAGTACGGGTCATCAAATACTGATCTTGAGAAAAAGACATTTCCAACTTTGGGAGTTACCCCATGGGTCTCAGTTCTTAGTTTCCGCAGTTGGGGCTGGTTCCTCAGGGAGAGACGTTCTCTGCATTTCCACAATTTCTCAGAGAAGATGGCCACAGATAGACTCATCCTGAACCTGAATGGACTAAAGATCCATGCCTGGTTGGACAAAATGTTTGCACTTGTGCCATTTCCTAGCTCAGTCTCCGTCTTCCTAATGCCACAATCCTTTAATACAGTTCTTCATGTTGTGGTGACCCCCAATCATAAAATTATTTTCATTGATACTTCATAACTGTAATTTTGCTACTGTTATGTATTTTCATTTTTACAAATTGAACATAACCCACAGGTAGAAAACTGCTGTCCTAGATAGTACACATTAGAGGTGAATGTGAAATATGTGTTCAGTAGTCCTTGTTCAGTCACCCAGCCTTGTCTAACCCTTTGTGACCATACTGTTCATTTTTTTTGGCAAAGATAGTGGAGTGGTTTGCTATTCTCTTCTCTAGTGGAATAAGGCAAGCAGAGATTAAGTGACTTGCCCAGGGTCACACAACTAGTAAGTGTCTGAGGCTGGTATTGAACTTAGGTCTTTCTCACTTCAAACCTAGTATTCTATCCACTGAGCCATCAAGCTGTCCCTTAGCAATCCTACAAAGGAAATTATAGGCATGAGGCACTGGTACTCTTTATTTTATAGCTATACCTAGAGTATAGAGTAGCATGTAGAGTGAGGTCATAAAAAGTCACAAAGAGAAAGAACAGGTAGGAGCTCTCTTTTAGGTGTCATAATCTGCCAGGATGGAACCCTACTTATCTGTGTTAAATGTCAGAGCCTTTTTCTGGGAAGGGGCACTCTATGGAGACATGAGGACAGTTTGAAGTATTAGGGTCACAGATCTTTGTTATTTGTCATTGGTGAAGGCTAGACGTGTACAAATAAAGAATGAAAGAATACTGGCCTGGGAAGCAAAATCACTGGCCTGGTTTTAGTCACAAATTCTGTTACTAAGTAGCTATGTGACCTAAGGAAAGTCCCTTCTATGGGTCTCACTTTCCTCATTTTTAATTTAAAAATTATCAATGACTTGGACTAGAGTAATAATGTGCTTGTAAATATTTAACAACTGGCTCCCTGAAAAAAAATGCACGCAAGACACATACTTAAATCAACTTGCATGTTTAACATTTCCACAATCATTTTCTTATATCTAGAGTCTAGACCAGTGGTTCTCAACCTTCCTGATGCCACGGCCCTTTAATACACCTCCTCACATTTGGTGACCCCTGACCATAAAGTTATTTTCATTGCTACTTTATAGTTGTAATTTTGCTACTGTTATGAATCATAATATAAATATCTGATATGCAGGATGTATTTTCATTGTTACAAATTGAACATAATCCACAGGCTGAGAACTGCTGGTCTAGACAAACCACAAAGCAATGCATTAAGCCTTGATTTGTAGTATTTTCTGATTTCTGAGGTGTCTGTGTTCACTCTGACAATTTAACAAATGACCCATCTAGCCAGTTTGGGCTGTCCCCAACACATTTCTGGACTAAAAGGTGTCTAAGATATTTTCTAGTGTTAGCATTGACCGATTCCAGGACCATGTATAGCAGAGGTTCAGTGAAATGTCACCATTTGTTTCTGGCTAAATATAGGTTAATATTTATAGAATTCTTTAGTTATGGGTAGTGTGTGTGTGTGTGTGTGTGTGTGTGATGCAAAGTCAAATTAGAGTATATATGGTAGGCCCAAGTAGTCACTGAAGCTTTTCAGTCAGCTCCTTGAGGCCCTCTGAGGCTGAGGTGGGCACAGATGAGGAAAGAAACTCTTTCTTTACTCTGATTCTGAGGGAGGAGGAAGAGACAAATCTAATGGTGTCTTGGTAGAAGTCCAGGATTTGTGATTGCACTAATTAATCTCTAAATTGCCCATAGTCTAGTGGGGAAAAGCCCTTGATAGGGAATGCTAGAAAGCCTCAGGGACCTGAATTCCCTGATTTCAGTTTTCTTTCTCATAGACTTAAGGCTTCCTCAGTGTAGAAATAATTGCTTCTGATCCTTCTAAAGGTCAGTAGCCTTTAGAGCAGAAGGTGCTAAGGTCTGGGTGACTGTAGCTTGGATCCCATTGAGGAGAATGATGGTGAATGGGCTTGGCTAAGTCCATCCCCTGAGGTGGGCACAGGCAAGATGTCCTCAGGCCTCCAGTTCTCTCTTAGCTGCCCTCCCCTTCCCCCCCGCCACAGTGATGCAGCTAGTTTTCCTTCCACTCACTGAGAGAGAGAGTCCCTCTCTGATCATTGGTCAAGAAAGAAAAGGCTAGAGAGGGCACTTTTTAGCCCTTGGGTGTCACCCAGATCTTCCTCCTAGAAATCAATGACTTGACCAGTTGTTTTTCTCTCAGGCATCTCTGGGAGGGATAAAAAGATCAGGATGGTCAAGTTCATCTGATTTTAGGAAAATTTTAGGAATTAACTTCATTGTCATGCCTGGCTAGTGACAGTGGTCAAGGTGTTTGTTTTTTAAATTCTTTGGTTTCTTGCTGCACTAAACCAGGCATGAGATCTTGGTTCTCTGTAAACTTACCATTTTCTTTCTGGGGTATCAGTAAAGAAATGGTCTCCTTATTCCTATTTCTTGCTGTGTTTCTCACTAAGGCTCCTCTGGTGATGGTTTCTACACAGAGAAAGGTTGACTACCTTGTGTGTGACATAGGTGAAAGAACTGTCCATTTGGAGCTAGAAGTTGTGATTTAGAATTCCCAGTTTCCTACTTATTACTTGTATGACCTAGGGTAAGTAATTTCATTTCTCTTCATAGTTGGTGCCTTAGTAGAACTTGGGAGCAGAAGTTATTTTATTTTGTTTCTATATCCCCAGAGTCTAGCAAAACCTCACCTCACACACAGCAAGTTACTAATAAATGTTTTTTGGGTGAATCTTTAGGAAGCCTGGACTAGGTAATTTCTAAAGTGATCCTGTTGAAAAGAAAAGTCTTCATTTGGGCTTTAACCCTGATTAATGAGACAAAACTCAGGACAAAAAGAATGAAAGGGATTTTATTTTGTTTCTCAAGGTAGCAAAACAGTGACTGGCTGACTACTGAAGGTCAGCAATGGCTTCAAGGTGGGATCAGCTTTTGTAGGTAACTTTAAGACAATCCAGATATACCCATCTGAACAAAAGAAGTTGGACTCTCTTGGCTCTCAGTTCCTCTCCTAGGCAACAAGAAGGTGACAATTCGCAGGTAGGGATATGTGACAAAGAGCAGGTGATAGAAAAGCTGCAGACTTGGTGTCTCCTTCCCCAGCAGAGCCTTCCCCCAACACCAGTTGGTAAGCAGGGCTGGAAGCAATGGAATGCCAAGTCAACCCAACTTTCAACAATCCCTTCCACCCCTGATTATTAATCCAGTCTCACAGGTTGATAAATTGAGGGCCTCAGGGCTGGAAGCAATATCTCCTAAACTCATCTAAATTTCTAGAGAGTTTCTTGAGGTATTGGTTTCATAAATGTGTTAGGAGGTAGCCTAGACTTGTTATGCCCCTGGTCAGATGGTGCAAGGCTTGGGCCCAAGGGGCAGTGTGAGTTGAAAGCAGCACTCACCACTAAGCCAACCTCATCCTCTGAAAAGCCATTCCTCATTGGGGCTTCTCCTTTCCTTTTGTTTTCCAGCACATCTTTGAAGGGTCTTCATCAGGCTGGGTGTGTGTAACGCCATTTATGCTCAGACTCACCTCCATGAAGAATAAATCAATGGGCATCTCTTAAGCACCTGCTGTATGCCATTACATTTTCCTGGGTCTTTGAGGAGTTAACCTTCTTTTGGGGGAGATGATATATACATGTAGAGATAAAATGCAGAACTAGATGCAAGAGAATCTGGGGAGGTTATCAAGCATAAGCAGCTGAGAGGAAGGTCAGGAAAAGCTTCATGGAGAAGATGGTCTTTGAGTTGAGCCTTGAAGGAAAGGATTCTAATAGTTGAGTGTGAAGAGGGATTGCAATCTAGGTTCCTGAATAACCACTGAAAGGGAGAGAGAGAGGAGACAGATTGCTGGTTATGAGTTGTACTAGGAAGGTCAGTTTGGCTTGACTGGAGTGTGTGTGTGGAAAGCAGGGGTAACATAGGAAGTAATTAAGGATGACTGATGGGAATCCCTCCTCTGTCTGGCCTTCATCAGTTCACTTAATCTCCCTGTGCCTCAGTTTTCTGAGCTGTAAAATGGGAGATTTAGACTAGATAGTGTGTGAGATCCTCTTAAATTCTTAGCCAAGGTGGAGAATCTGAAACCTTGAGCCCACATTGGACCTCTAAGTCCTCAAGAGTAGCCATTTGACTGAATCCAAACATTTGATTCCTCACCCCTGAATAGTCCTATTAAAAACTTCCTTAAAAAAAGTGGAATGACTTGCTTTGGGACCAAATTGATGGAGTTGCTCTCATTGGAGGTCTTTAAGCAGAGGCTACATGATTACTTGGATATCTGCTGTTGGATGTTCTTTTTTTGGGTATGGATGGGATTAAATGGTGGCTGAGGTTCCTTTCAACTTTCAGGCTCTCTGGTAAGCTAAGGTTTTGTGGTATAGTGGAGGAGTCCTGGATCTGGAGTCAGAGGTTCTGTGTTTGACTTTGGCTCTATAATTTTCTAATGGTGAGACTGACCTTTGGGTGACTAACTTCACTCTTGGCCTTGACTTCCTTATTTGTACCACAAAGAGGTGGGTGTGGATGATCTCTAATATATTTTCCATTTCTAAATCCTGCCATTCTGTGAAAGGGGCAAGCTATGACTGAGGCAGAACTGAGACCAGAGACATTACTCACTAATAATTCCTGATAACTGAGGTTTGCAAAGAAAACCAGAATCCTAAATGAACAGAATACACGAGTCAGAAGGGACCTTAGCATCTACCTTATCCACTGTATATACAAAAAGAGCCCCCAGTTACATCCAAACGAGTGGTCACCAGCCTCTGCTTACAGAAATCCAAAGGGAAGGAGAATGAGCCACTGCTTCCTGAAGCATCTCTGTCCACTTTTGGACAGCTCCAATTTCAGGAAACTTTTCCTGCCACTAAGTGTAAATATGTGTCTTTACATCTTGCACCCATTGTTTCTGGTCCTGCCTTTTAGAAACAAACCCCAAAGTGACATTTCTTTTCCTCATGACAAACCTTCAGATATTTGCAGACAGTTTCCGTATACACCCTGAAGCTTCTCTTCTCCATGTCTATTTCTTTCACCTTATCCTCATATGACAAAGACTTCAGGCCCTTCAAAATTCTGATTGTCCTTCTCTGGACACTTTCCAGCTGTTCAATTTCCTCCTTAACTATGGTGTTATTATTATTTTTATTATATAACCAGACCTGTGTTTTTTCTGGCATAGAAAAACCTCCACGGAGGAGCTCTTCTCAAAGTAAATTGGTGGCAGCTCTGCAAATCACAGTTCCAGAGAGCAGTCTGGGATACAGAGAGGTCAGATGATCTGCCCAGGGTCCCATATCAGGTAATTGTGAGAGGAGAGATTATCTCATTCCTATTATAGAGGCCAAGGCAGCATCATGCAGTGGAAAGATCAGGGGTCTCAAGGTCAAGGCGGCTGCATTTCAATCTCAGATAAGACTTGGTTGGCTCTTCAATAAAATGTGGATAATAATGGGGCATAATGGGAGATATGTCCATTGCACACTCCATTAGGCTGTAATGGGGGAGAGTTCTGTAGCTGTCTGACATTGGGCACATCGCTTCACTTCTCTAGCCCCTACCTTCTCTGCAAAACATGTGGTTTGAATGAGAGAATCTCTAAAGTCTCTTAGGGCTAAATCCTAGTCCTACAGGCAATCCTACAACTTTATGTACTGTTTTCAGTGAGAGGGTTTATTACTTTATATTGTTGCAGATGACCCTTCACCAAGAGAAGTATCCAAGATCTATGGTTGCCCAAGGACAGGAGCTCCATCTGAAAGACCAGAAAAACAGAAATAGAAAGTAGAGAGGCTGGAGCCCTAAGAGCCATCCCTCCCTTCTAGCTCATTTGCACAGCACATCATCCTCAAAGGACTTCTTTCCCCAAGTTTTATCTCTTATTCTGAAAGGTTAACTACTCAGCCTTTTTCTTGGTTCATTGATCTGAAATCTACATGATCACATCACAGTGTCTTCTTGTTCACTATCCTTTATCCTTGCTTGGCTTTTCACCACTGCTCTGTAGCCTATTTTCCTGCA
>JAQQSW010008957.1:0-13343 GCA_028646575.1 Pseudocheirus occidentalis
ATCTTTTGATCATTAATTTATGTCCTTCTGGTTATCTTGTGCAAAACAGTCCATGCTATCTTAGGTACCATTATGATAGATGTAGTTGTGTCCAAGAATGAAGGGGTCATTACCCCAGGAACAAGGAGGCAACAGTTCTATTACAGTCTGCTCAAGGCATAACATATCGAGATTATTGTATTCATGTCTACAAACTGTATTTTAGGAAGGAACTTGATAAATTGGAGATGGGAAGGTAACATCACACCAACAATATAATAAATAAGCATCCTAGACAGCATTTGTATTGCACTGCAAAACACTCATCTTACTGTACTTCTTATACTTTAATTCTCTTGATGTACTTTATAATAGAATGACACTGGTTACCTGGCTGTTTTTCCCATGTGATATTCTATGCCCAAATTTCATGAATTCTCTGTTTCTCCTGCATTCCTGGAATACTCTCCCTCCCCATATCTGCCTCCTACCTGCAGAGGTTGCACAGTGCATCTGGGTCTGAAATGAGGAAGATCTGAATTCCTATCCAGCTTCACACATACCCTAGCTTTATGTCCTTGCCCACGTTATTTAATCTCTGTTTTGTAATAATTTCTTTAACTCTAATAGGAAGATAATAATAACACCTAGCTCATACCGTTATTGAGAAGATAAAATGAGACAATATTTGTTTTTCAAAAGTACTTAGTACAGTGTCTGACACAGAGTAGACATATAAATACTTATCCCTTTCTCCTTCCCTAGCACAGTGCATGGCACATAGTAAATATTATATAAATGCTTATATCTTTTTCCTTCCCTTTACCACTCCTTTCTACAAGAGGTCTTTCATGTTCTCCCACAATGCCATTGACTTACTACTGAAATGACCTCCATTTACCCTGGACATATCCTCTATTTACCTAGTTGTATGGAATCTCCCTCATGGGAATGTGAGCTCTTGGCAGGCAAGGATTAGTTTTTACCTTTCTATGTGTCACTTGTACTGAATAGGACTTTTTGACTTGAATTAACATCTGGAGTGATTTTATATATGTTGACTCATGTAATCCTCATAGCAACTGTGAGGCTGGCTCTGATATCATCTTCATTTTACAGATGAGGAAACAGGCTAAGAGAATCTTGCCCAAAGTCACACAGCTAATAATTGACTGAGGAAAAATTGCAACTCGGGTCTTCTTGTGTTCAGTGCTCTATGCCACCATCTAGACTTAGGAAGTATGAGAGAAAAACTATCTGCAAATAGTTATGTTTATATGCAAATTGACATGGCTAACTGGGCATCAGATAAAATGAAACAATCTACCTTTGACTCAAATATTGATTTCAGTTAGAATGTTAATTTTAATTTTTCAGACAATCCAAACTTTTACTAATGTTACATGAAAACCATGTGTCTGGACACTGATATTTTGGAGAAGATAATAAATTAGAGTATGAACTTTATAGTGAAATTTATACTTTGCTTTCATGTTTGTGGCTATACATGTGTATGCGTTCTTTTTATCACTCAGTTGTATTTTGGCTTCCAAATAATGTGATAAATGATATCATAATTTTCCTATTAAAATGCTGACTCCTTTATATTAGAGACTTTAAAAAAACATATTATTGATCTAAAAAATATTTAGTTTATTTATCCTGGCCTAAACACCATCAAGAACAAGAAGAACTGTTTTGACTTTCAAGAAGCTTTCAATCTACTGGTTAATACAATACTAAATTGCCTGGAATGTAATGCCTAAAGAACAGTAGAATGCAACATTAAATTAAGAGCTGACTATGCAGTCTGGTCTACAAGTGCTAAAGGAAGGACAGAGATCAGTGAAGGCTGAGAACACAGAGTGCAATCCTAAAACACTTTTCCTAAGCAGAAATCTCTGTTAAGGCCAAATAAACATTTGACATCTAGAATGATGGAGAAGCTATGCAAAGCTCTTTGTAATGAGCATTTCTTAAGAGAAGGAGCTGTCTGGTATACATGCAGATGATTAGGCTAAGAGCCAAACAGGATTTGTGAAAAATAGTTCAAAAGCTGATGAATTGTTTTTAGTTTAAGCTATGCTTAATTTGATCATTGGTTACTCTGTATAACTGATGAAGGAGTTTACTGAAATTTAAGATGTTTGAGGTTCCAGCGTGCTTGTAATATCTTAAATAGGTTTCCTCATAATGAACACTAATGGGCTGCAAGCAGGGTGAAACCAATTAGCTAAATAAACAATCTGCTTCTTTTGTTTGAACTATAAACATTAGATAATTTAGAATGTAGTTATTCTTTCTTACTTGGACATTAACTGATATTCTGCCTTATTCTCTTTGTTAGAGACAATATTTCCAGATCATTTCTTTGCTAAAGGGAGCTTTCTTTGAAAATATTTACAACTGTCTCAAACATTTCATTTCCCAGGATTGCCATGGCCCAAATGTCAATCATTGACTTTTCAAACATTTAAAATTAGTGGAGAAAGATCTTTCAGTCAGGAAAATAGTCCTTTAGACATAAAGATTAGGAAGGCTTCATCATCCACTATACTTTCCACTGAGAACATGAATAACCCATCATTTGGAGACATGATGAAGAAAGTTTTTATATATGTGAGGGATTATTATGCTGCAATACCACACATTATTTTTTTTCTTTTAAAATGTTAAAGATGCCTAATGCAACTGTTTATTCCTTATGGTTTAATCCTCATAGCTTCTTACATTTATAAAGCAATGGTGAGAAAATGATTATGGGATCTCTTGAGAAAGAAGCCTTTATCTGACTAGATTTGACCTTGATGTCCTTAAAAAATTTGAGGTAAAGTCTCCTGTGAATCAATCAACAATAATATTTTGGTTTCTTCTCCAATATCATAATAAATATGGTAGATATGCACCAAAATGAGTTCAGTAACCCTTTTCTGTGATGTTAAGCATATGAATGACATTTTCAGTTGGAGGAAAGGAGACAGAAGAAATTTGTGGGTTGCATTAACACTCAGCATTGGAGCTTTGGCAGAAGCAGTTACCACAGGTAAAAGCCAAGGAATTCCTGTGTTGAATGAAAGATATGGTGATTATAGGACTATGCATGGTGATAGTGGCCAAAGCCAGGAAATTGGATAAATCATGCCAATAAATTCTAGAGTAAGTGGATTGGGGAACAGATAACAGAGGGAAGCAGATTAGGGGTGAAATACAGACTCTGCTCTTCATCAAAGTTCTTAATTACATTCATATAACTCATATTTCTATCACCCCTTTGAGTTAATAGTAATACAATTTGAACCTCTGTTGTAGGTAGGGGGAGAAAGAAAAAATGCTCAACTGCAAATAGGCCATAACCATTCCCTTGCCACATAGGGTTAGATGTAAGTCAGTAGCAAACCTGATGCATGTATGTAATGAACTTAAGCCCTGGGCAGAGGTTGAGACACGGCCTTATTATTGAAAAGACTTCAAGATGAGACTTTTTCTTTCCTTTTCTGAACCACAAATAACATAATCAGATAAGTAAATTAAAAAAACCCCCGAGTATGTTTCTGTAATGGCAAGCAAAGTAGCACTTTGCTTCTTGTTTCAGTTACTGTAATAGCAAGCAAAGTAGTATTTAGCTCCTTGTTTCATCTATTCAACTGCCTTTGAGCCATGCCTGTGATTTTATCAAGTCTTTGTTGGAAACAGTATAAATTGGGCTGCCCTTACAAGGACTAAGGGAGTTTGGAGATCTTCCTTCCCTTAATAGACCTAACGTCATCACATAGAACCCACGGTGGGAGGAACTTGCAGAAAGAATGGAATAGGAAGAAAGTGATAGGAAGGGTGGAACAGGAAGAAGCAGAGCAGATAAAAGCTCAAGCATGAGCTTGGACCAAGCAGAACTGATCTGGAGAATGCTTGTGACTTTGGAGTATTCTGTTGTTGATCTTTCAGGCAAAAGCCTAGTCTGGTTTTTTTTTTTTTTTGGACAGAAGTCCTGAAAGAAGACCTTAGTGATGATCCAGAAGCCCAGAAAAAGGGCTTTACTTCTGTTTACAGAAATTCTGGGACTTTATGCTAGAACCAAGCCCTTCAGTTCCTCTGATAGCTATTTCAGAAGAATGGTCAGTTTTCACAAGGAGTATTGTTTCACAAAGCATAATAATCGCTTGAACTATTCTACCATTTTTACAAAATTGTATGGGTTCTTCACCCAAATTTTGGAATGTCACAATAATTTCTATTTGATAATTGGAATCTTTTACTCCAGCCAATACATATTTTCCTTGAGCTGCTAAACCTGCTTTAGGTAATATGGATTCAAAATGATTTTTATGGATTCTCATATTTATTCCAGTAGCGATTTTTCTTATTTCTTTTCCATCCAAACAAAAGTCCTTTAAACAATGTAAATCATTTCCTGCTGAACCAGATGTTCCTGGATACAGTGTGGAGACATTTTGCTTTATAACCCAATACTCAATATTTGGAATCTTATGTGTCTGCTGTTTTCTAATTTGCAGATTTGGGATCATCATTCTGGCTAGAGGCGTACTTTCTCTCAAAGGCCTATTATTCAAATTATACAAAATTTACCAAATTATCTTTCTCATGTTGTTATGAATTTTTAGAACCTAACTTTCTTAACTGTTATGTATATAATCAATTCATTTAACTCAGATGCTTGTAGATAATATGGAATATGATATATCCATTCTATATTGTTTAATATATAATATCTCATGTCATTACCTTTGAAATGTGATGCATTGTTACTTTGAATCTGCATTGGGATTTCATTATATAGACTTATGAGATCTAGAGTTTTACAGGTGTTTTTCTGGGTTGCATTCTTATAAGGACAAGCTATGAGTATACCTGGATGCTATACTACTTGGCACTTTTATGTTTAGTGATGATATTACTTAGCTGTCTATGGTACCTTTTAGAAGGATGTAGTTTCATTTTTAATCTCTTTTAATCAGATCTATATTTGCTTTTCCTTTGTCTGAAAATAGGGTTGCTTGTTTAGATGATTCTTGGTTGTAATCCTAGTTGTTTTTGCCCTTCAAAATATCTTATTCAAAGTCCCAATCTTTTAATGTAATGACTGTAGCTCTAGGATATTTGAATTGTTTCCTTTTGGCTGCTTGTAATATTTTTTCCTTTATCTTGGAGGTCTGAAATTTGGTTATAATATTCCCAGGAGTTTTCCTTTTGAGATCTCTTTCACTAGATGATTGGTGGATTCTTTAAATTTCTATTTTATTCTCTGATTCTAGAATATCTGGAGAGTTTTTCTTGGTGATTCCTTGAAAGATGATGTATAGACTCTCTTTTTTTCTTGTGATTTGCAGGTACTCCAACACATCTAATTTATCTCTCCTAGATCTATTGTCCAGGTGAGTTGTTTTTCAATGAGACATTTTTTAACAGCAAGCACTATAGCATACCCAGGATGGCTGCTAGCACAAGTTCTTTGATCTGCTTTTCTAAAAGAAAGCAACTCAAAAGGGGTTAACAGTCTTAGTTTAATCAAACATATATCATTTACCTAATTCAGGGGAGGAAAGCCAGTACCCTGAACTTCAGAGAAAATACAAACATAAGGTAGAAGCAGACAAAATATATGGAGAAATAACACAGTTCAAGAGACAGGGCTTCTAGCTGTCTGACCATCACATACTTATAGTTGGTTAACACATGGGTTCTCAAAGATGGGAGGCTCAATGGCTACCCAGAGTCTCATCTGGTCAAATCACACAACTCTTACCAAAGTGAATCCCAAAGCAAAATCTTACCTCAGAGGTATACATAGCCTTCTCCAGTGTCAGAGAACATTACAACCCATGTGACCTGCTGTCTGATTACAAAGTAACAAGGTGAGACTGTTCCTGAAAAACAAGCCTTACCTAAGCAAGCTTCTCCTGTGGGCTCTGCTCTACCCTTCAGCAAACTCCTCCCACCACAGGCTCCATGCAGCCACATTCAGCTTATTTGGGAACATAGCACATTTTCAAATCAGGGAAGGTCCTCAAATTTACCTAGGTGTAACAAGGGGCAGGGAAGTTCTTTAAATTCCCCTACCATTACAATATTTCACATTTTCTTCTATATTTTCATCATGTTGAGTTTTTTACTGTTTCTTAATGGGAGAGCCCAAAAAGGATTTTAAAAATCAAGTAAGAGAGGTAGAGAAAAATAACTGGAAAGAGAAGAATTATGCAAGAAAATTACACACACACACACACACACACACACACACACACACACACACAAAGAGTCAAGAGATTGGTAAAGGAGACTAAAAAATACTGAAGAAAATAACACCTTAAAAACAGAATAGACCAGATGGTAAAAGAGACAAAAAATATAATGAAGTAAAAAATGTCTTGAAAAGAATTGACTCAATAGAAAAGATATCTGAAAACTCACTGAAGAGAAGAACTCCTTAGAAAGCAGAATTGACTAAAAAAAAGGAGAAAAAATTTCACTGAGGAAAATAATTCCTTAAAATTTAGAATTGAGAGAGTGTAAGCTAATGATTTTATAAAACAACAACAACAACAAAATAATGAACATTTAGAACAAAATGTGAAATATCTCATTGGCCAAACAACTGAACTGGAAATAGATAAAGCCTGTTTCTTGACTTTTAACTCTATGATAGAGTGGAGCTCTACTTCCCACGTGGAAGGATCACTGTCCCAAGCTTCAGGCTTTTTATGCACCTGATTTCAGAAGTAATTTTGGATACCTGTAAGGTTTTTGCTCTTCCAAGGTAGTACGATTTAGGAAGCGGTATGTTTATGTCTCTTGTACTGTGTACTGGTTTGTGAGTGACTGCAAGTACTCTTTTCAGCCCTGCAACAGTTACCAGGATCCCTGATTCCTGCAGCTGCAAGTTCTGTTGTGCTAGTGCTATTCCTTGCAGTGTGATTAAGACCCAGGACTGTGGTCCAGATCCAATTATAGGCAGTGCAACAGATTCCTTCTCCTGGCACCAGCAAAGTGATTCCTGTAAATCTCCTTTTGGCCCATTGTCTGATCCCCTTGTTGTCTGTGGCCTGAGACGTCTGGAAATCACCATGGCTGCCACCAATTTGGTCACCCCACAGTTTGTGTCTGGTTTTCTGGCCCTGTCTGCCCTGGTGTAACGCGGCCTGGTCTATACTCTTCTCTTATCCTGGTGTAACTTGCATTTCCTGCTGACCTTCTAAGTTGTCTGGCCAGATTATTTCATTTCACCCTGTTGTGGGTTCTGCCTTTCAAGAGTTTGTATAGGGTCATTATTTAGGGAGATCTGAGGAAGAGATCAGGTGAGTCCCTCTCTTTACTCTGCCATATTGTCTCTGCCTTACCAATGAATTTCTTGATACAATCAACTACTACTTTCTCCTGGAGAAAATTATGCTCTGTACATCTCATTCTTATAATGGTAATAATGATGACACTCACCCCTCATTTATTTTTTGTTCTCATTCTTGAAGTTGAGGTTACCTGCAAAAATTAGTTTGGAAGGAAAAGGTTGATTACACTAAAGAAACTATTTTTAAAAATCATTTGACTGAATTAAACAAAATAATGAATAAAAAATCTCTTATTAAGTACTATGCCAATCATGTTGTTAGCTTAGACACTAGGCATACAAAAAGGAACTTCTATTCCAAGTATAGGAGTAACATATATAGGATAGGACAGCTAGGTGGCATAGTCAATAGAATATTGGGCCTGGTCTCAGGAAGACTCATCTTCCTGAATTCAACTGGACTTCAGATACTGGGTGAATGAAAGCTAGTGATTTTATGGTTTGTGGTCCTGGATAAGACCTTGTTTACCTTAGTCTCTCATTTGTAGAATCAACTAGAGAATGAATTGGCAAGCTCCAGTTTATTTGCCAAGAAAATCTCAAATGTGGTCAATAAAGACTTGGATGTGATTGAAATGACTAAACAAGAACATCAATGATAACATACAGGATTGTTAGCTAGAAAGTGAAAGGCAAGACCCATGTATCTTTAAGTTATATAACACATCCTACAAGTCTCTTCCAACTGTCACTTTCTGTGATCCTAGGAGCAAATTTCCAAAAAAAATGGGGTGATATTCCTTTAATTTTAAGTCAATGGTAATACTTTGGAATGTGGAGGGGAAAGGAGAGACAGAATATAAGTGCAACAAATTTTGTTTGTCACTTCTAGGTACTTATTTAACTTGTCACCTCTTTAATTGAGTGTTCTTGGTTGTAGACAAGGGAAATTTTTAAAGAAAAGATAAAACCCAAAACAGACAGGATAAGATCCAGCTGAATCATGAGGCTATTGGTTCCCTGTTTGTCTCCTACCTCCCTCCCCAACTCTCCCCACATTGAACCATTTTTGTCTGGTAATTGTGAACAGAATGTTAAAATACAAAACAGTTGGCACCATGAACAACTGACAGAACGGAGGCCAAATGATTAATGAGATACGATGTACAGTTGATTGATTTCAGAGAATATTTTTTATAGTTTTCAGAAATGATTCATCTTAATTTTGTGTATATTATCAATATATTTGGCTGGGCCAATAAAATGTCACCCTTGATGCTCATCACCACTGGAGGGTATATTTTTCGAGGAGAAATCTAATTTTGCCCATAATCCATCATTGTATTTAGTACAGCCCTAGTTTTTATGTGGTTTTTCCCACAAAATGAGGAAAACTCCTTTGCCAGCACTCCATATCTATTCATCTTGAGAAGGGAGGATAAGCTATGATATTTTGCCACAACCATAGCCAAGATAACTTGCTTGAGAAAGGTGACTGTTTTTACTTCTCCTTATCTTCATTCCCTTGCATTCTGATTACTGACACATAAGATTTCTCTTTTTTTATGTTAATGTTTGCAATTATCAGTATGACAATGGAAAGAGCATTAGCTATTGACTTGCAGGATTTTACTTCCCTATTATTTTAATTTCCCTATTATATTAATTTCAATCCCTGACCAATTGGAATGCAATAATTTTTTAAATACCCAAGACACTTTTGTCTTCATTACAGAAGAAATTACATTCATTTTTGTAAATTCTTTCCAACTCTAAAAGAAAATATTTTCTTTTAACCTAAATGTAATAATTATGAAAATTGAGCATTGATTTAGAATAATTACGTTCCCCATAATTTACTTATAATTTGTTCTGGTGCTTAGAAGATGAGCTTAATCTTATAAAAATTCTACTGTTAGATTAGAACAAATAGTAATACCTATAGTCAGAAAAGGGGAAAGGGAAGGATCATAATAAAACATGGGCTAAATTACTGCAAATACCTTACTCTTGTGATCTGAGAATGTAGGTTCTAATACTCTCATAAAATAATGTGATTTTGCTCATTTCATTTCATAAAATCATTATTCTTATTATTTTGACTACCTACCTAGTTCCTACTAAGATCTGTTTGGGGCACTAGCATTGATGTTGTAGAGTAGAAATAGGAGAGGATGGAAGAGGAGCAGTAACAGTCTGGAATGGAAATACTTTCGATCAGCACTTCTTTTAGTTTTTTAAGATGCAAATATAAATTATAAAAGGGAGGAAGTTTGTTTTTGAAGTCTCCGAGAATCCCTTTATTTTTCTTCCTGATATTAGAGTAATGTGATTCTCACTTCTAAGCAGCTGGTGGCATAGTGGATAGAGTGCTAAGCCTTGGGTCAGAAAAATCTGAGTTCAAATCCAACCTTAGACACTTAATAGTCATGTGACTTTTGCCAAGTTACTTAACTTTTTTGCCTTAGTTTCTATTTTTTAAAAAACTTTTTGCTTTTTTTTGGAGGGCAATAGGGGTTAAGTGACTTGCCCAAGGTCACATGGCTAGTAAGTGTGTAAAGTGTCTGAGGCCAGATTTGAACTCAGGTCCTCCTGACTCCAGTGCCAGTGATCTATTCACTGCACCACCTAGCTGCCCCTACCTTAGTTTCTTTAACTGGAAATGAGGATAATAATAGATCTTACACAGTAGTGTAGTTGCAAGAATTAAAAGAGAAAATATTAGATTAAAAAGTTTTTACTCTAATACCTGGCACACAGTAGAAGATATAGAAGTGCTTATTTCCTTATCTTTCCTCCCCTTAGGGAATTCTAGGTTTTAAACATTCTCCTTTCCTTTATCAAGTAAATATGGTAAACTATCTGCCTTTTTGACTTAATTAAATCTTCTTCCCACAATTATGTCAATTCTCTCAGATATTGCCAGTTTAGAGGCTCTTGGTTCTAATTAGAAAACAAAAAGAAGGATATTCTCTAATCAAAAAGGTATCAGATGGAAAAGGAAGAGAGCAGAGAAGAAACTAATTATATATTTCCTCCAAAGAAGATGAAATAGAGAGCAGTGAAGAAGAATATCAGCAGAGGCCCAGAAGTTCAAAGGAGACAATATCTGAGAAAAGAGACAGGAATGAAACCTGTGGTCTCAGATATCTTTGTTGTTCTGTCATTTCAGTCATATCTGACTCTTCCTGACCCCATTTCAGGTTTGCTCAGCAGAGATACTGGAGTATTTTTCCATTTCCTTTTCCAGCTCATTCATGGATGAGGAGTGGAGGTAAACAGGTTTAAATGACTTTCCCAGGCTCACACAGTTAACACGTGTCTGAAGCCAGATTTGAACTCAGGATCTTCCTGATTCCAAGTCTGGTGCTCTATCCACCATACCACCTAACTGCATCCATGTTTAACTGTCATTTAAAACATCTATAGCTGAAAATACAACTGAAATGATTGAACAACAGCACACACATGGGTAATGAGCAAAGGGAAGTGAAATTATAAATTCAAGTCAGTAAATTTGACTTCCAAAAATGACTGAAATTTGGTGGGATGGCTAGAATGTGACCATTGTCACATTATATATAACTCTTAGGGTCACATATCTAGATTTAGAAAAGAAGGCCAGAGGCCATCCAATAGAAAGCCCTCATTTTACAGGTCATAAAACTGAGGTCAAGAGAGGCTAAAGGGTTCCTCCAAGTTTACATAGTAGTAAGCTTAAGAGGCAGGATGTGAACCTAAGATTTGAAATTAATAATTAGTGCTTTTTACCTCATATTTTCTTTTCAAATGATCATGATAGGTAAGTAGAAAAATGATTAAGGCAATTAGGATGATTTCCACTGAAGATTAATTAGATCTAATGGTGTAAGGAAATTCTAGAAGCAGAACAGAGCATGGAGCCTGGACGACAGTATTTCAGTGAAGATCAATGGAGGTAGAAAGAAAAATGACATTATTAACAGAACATGATATTTTTTTTGGGTGGAAAGAGGAAATATATCAGTATGGGATATGTATCACAAGATTTACACAAAGGCATGATGTGGGCCATAAAAGGAAGATAATAATAGCTCACACCTCACAGAGTTGTTGAGAGGATCAAATTCAATGATACATGTAAAATATTTTGCAAAGCTTAAACCACACATTAATAGATTTCATGTTATTTTTATTCGCTTCAATTATACAGACCTTTATAGAAACTTTCTCTACTGATTTTCATCGCAGAACAACAAATAATTTCTTAACTTACCATGTGAAAATTGTGATTTTAAAAACTGTAAGAAATATTTATTGGAGCACATCAATTTGGACTAGAGTAGCAAGAAGATACATAAAGAGGTTTCTGAGCAAGAATGGGGAGAGTACCATGGACAAAGATTTCTATGATGAAAATCAACCTACAAGGACTGGCAAACCATCAAGAATGAAACTATAAAGGCATAAAGCTTTAATGTACCACCACACACTTAATATTCACTAGCCCACCTGCCAAAACCTTCTCCCTGAGAGTTACATCAAAGAAATCACATAAAATCTGTGCCCCCTTAGAGGTTTCATTGAAAGTTCTGCGGGGTTTAGCCAAGATGGCAGCATAGAAACAGAAAAGTTTTGCAGCTTCCAAACAACCACCCTAAATACCCATAAAATATGACTCTAAACGAATTTAAGGGCTCCCAAACTCACAAAAATACAGAAAACTTATAGCTTGCTGAAGGCAGCTTGGCAAGACAGGCTCATCATGGTAGGCTGGGAGCCAAGGCTGGCCCAACCCAAAACTGAAACCACAGCCATGACCCAGGGTGGTCAGGAGGAGCCAAGCTGCAGTATAGGTCTAGCAGAGAGCAGATCTGCAGCACCTGGAGCAATCTCCAAGTCTATCAAGCCAGGCAAATTAAGGATTAGAGAAAAGTTGGTGAAATTCAAGCTTTCAAGCTAAATTTGGAGGAGGAAAAGCAGTATGGCCAATCTGCCCCCAGGGCAAGGAAGGAGTTGGGAAGCAGCAGGATCTGCTGCAACCAGTAACTGCCTCCACTGGGCTGCTTCAGGGCTCTTGGTCTGCCAATTGAAGGGGGGTTGAGATGACTGATCAGGGCCAAGGGCTCTTGCATTGAGCAGCCTGGATCTGGATCTTGGTCTTAGGTGGTGGTCCTCGGGTGTGCTTTCAGCAAGCCAAAGCTGGTGGGGGCTGCAGCACCCCCCTAACAGCTCCAGCAGATGTGAATAGCCCAGTTGATTTAGGACAGAGCTTTCCTCCCTGGAAGCAGAGTTCCACAGAGCTAAAAAACACCAAGAAATTAATTGACTGGCCAACATGAGGAAATGGAAGCAAAATAAGAACAGCAATAAAACTCTAGAATCCTTTTTTTGTGGACAAAAAGGATCAAAGCATGGAATGGGAGGAAGACAACACAGTCAGACCTCCCACACCAAATGCTTCCAAGACACTTGAAGATTGCCGGCTAGCTTTAGATCAACTGAAAAAAGACTTTGAAAAACAAATAAGAAAAGTGGAGGAAAAATTGGGAAGAGAAATGAGAATGGTGCGAGGAAATCATGAAAAGATAGTCAACAACCTGACTAAAGAAAACAACACTTTAAAAAACAGATTAAGTCAAATGGCAAAAGAGGCCCAGGAAGCCAATGAGGAGAAGAATGCCTTAAAAAGTTGAATTTGCCAAGTGGAAAAAGAATCTCAAAAGCATTCTGAATAGAATAATTCCTTTAGAATTAGAGGGAAGCAAGTGGAAGCTAATGACTTTATGAGAAACCAAGATACTATTAAACAGTTACAAACACATAAAAACAAAAGAAAGTAATGTGAAATATCTCTTTGAAAAAAACCACTTACCTGGAAAATAGATCCAGGAGAGACAATTTGAAAATTTTTAGTCTACCTGAAAGCTATGATCAAAAAAAGAACTTGGAAAGCATCCTTTAAGAAATTCTCAAATAAAATTGCCCTGATATTTTAGATTCAGAGGGCAAAATAGAACTTGAAAGAAGTCACAAATCACCTCTTCAAAAAGATCCCCCAAAATTAAACTCCTAAAAATGTTATTGG
>JAQQSW010008958.1:0-13343 GCA_028646575.1 Pseudocheirus occidentalis
AAGGGAACAGATTGTGAGAGGGGCCTTACAGTGGGATCAATGTTCTGGGCTGGGGGATAAGGGCAAAAAGGGGAGAAAATTTGTAACTCAAAACCTTGTGGAAATGAATGATGTAACCAAGAAAATAAATTAAAATTAAAAAAAATTCCAGTGGCAAGACAAAGTCAGAAGGACTAATGATAGTCCAGGATGCAGTAGCAATTGGAACAAATTATTCTCAGCCACCCATTATACCTGGGAATGTCTTCATATGCTTGGAGTAGACATGCT
The DNA here is from genome assembly GCA_028646575.1 of Pseudocheirus occidentalis. Classification (NCBI taxonomy): domain Eukaryota; kingdom Metazoa; phylum Chordata; class Mammalia; order Diprotodontia; family Pseudocheiridae; genus Pseudocheirus; species Pseudocheirus occidentalis. The sequence goes on from JAQQSW010008958.1 coordinate 271, forward strand.
ACTAATTCTCCAATGGATTTATGTCCCTCGGATTAATGGCTTACATAATGTGACCACTACACATGCTATAGCTTTTTGAGTGCCAGGTAGGTGGACACCAAAGGTGAGTGAGCAACCCTGAAAAGGATTCAGCAGGCCCTTACACCAGAGGTGCTAGTCCTCTTTGAATGCCCCATACACTCCTATATGGCAAGCAATATTAAATTATAGTCGCTACAGAGTGAAAGAAGGGATGAGAGTGAGTCGTTTTACACATCTTCTACTTCATGGAATACTGGTTTCTAGATCAATACTTTTTTTTCTGGGTCCTGCTGGATTCAATCTTGAAATGCAAGTGACAGCAAGATTTTTGGTAAGAATCCTTGCTATTCTTCTCTTCACTAGCTACTGGATTTAAGATCTAGAAACACAGAAACATTTATCATATTTAAGCTCAAAGAAGCTATCAAAATCAAGTCCAACCTGTTCATTTTACAAATGAGGAGAATGAAACCCAAGGAAATGATGCTAGAAGGCTGTAAATAATGATTTTGTCTCCATAAAAATATACCATGCAAATGGAGATGAACTACCTAAACTCTCTAAACCTCACTGTGATCAGTTTCAAAATGAAAATAAAAATCTGCTGCTCAAGAAATTTCTCCCATGAGAAAGGGGGGGATAAAGGGAGTATAGAGCAGTATATCCTATTAGATACCATGACTTTGTTGGTTGGCTTTGTTTAAATATTGCCCTTTATTATAAGGAAGAAGATTTAGGGGCAAATTGACTACAATTTAAAACACAAAAGACGGCAATAAAACTTTTTTTTAACATGAAGAGGAAAAGAAAACTGGGAAGCATAACAAATCATCTTTGAATAATAATATATAGGATCAAGTTTAGGGAAAATTGAAAAATGCTAAAATTTAAGACCTATACATTCCCATCCCCTTTTAACCTCTGATACTCTTCCCCTCCATTCTTAATAGCTCTTGTCTTCCTGCATTTCTTCCCATCCTACTCAGAGAATCCTTCTGTGGTGTCCCTCCTGAGAGTATCCTGCCCCATCATCTCAGCATTTCTAGACAGCTCTCTGCCTCCATACTCCCCTCCCCATCAAATGTAAATTTCCCATTCTCTCAGGACCTTGGTGCAAGAAAGAATCCTGTCTGATAAACTGATTCATTCAATAGATCATCAGTCCTCCCCAAGAACTTATTTATCTTCTAAGATAACTAGGCTTTTCTCACTAAAATTCAATTTAATGAGCATTTATTAAATGTCTACTTTATGTAAGGAACTGAACTAGGTGTTGGAGTTTCAAAGAGAAATACAAAAATCTTTTCTTTCGGTGGTCTTACACTGAACTGGGGGAAAACTGTATGTTTGTAATAGTTAACACACAGCCTAAGTGAGAGATTTGAGAACTAGGAGATCAAATGGGACCGCTCAAATCACAAATCACCTTAGTCAGTCTGTCACTTGGCACTTACTAAGAGTCTACTGTGCTAAGCACTAGGGAGACAGAGAAAGTCAAAAGGCAGGGCCTGATGTCAAGGAGCTCCTAGTCTAAAAGGGGAGACAACATGCAAACAACTGTATATACACATACACATGTGTGAGTGTGTATGTGTGTATATGTGTGTGTGTTTGTGCATACATACACATATTTTTTCCTTTCCCCTTTCCTTCTCCAACCTGTGAAATGTCTACCAAGGTTACCATCAATGGGAAAAGTGTCAGTGTTGGACTGAGGATTGGTTGTTGACATCTTATCTATCATGTAACCACATCTATCTAATCATGTAACCACAAATAGAAACAAACATATACACACATGCCTATGTAAAGCCTATCACAAGGTAGATAGATAGACAGACAGATAGATAGATAGATAGATGGATGGATGGATGGATGGATGGATGGATGGATGGATGGATGGATGGATATACACTTAATAAATATTTGGATTTTTTTAAAGGACAGTTGATGGAGTCAGAGAGGTGTGCTGTGCCATTTGGGTGAATATAGCTGGCAGGAGTCCAAGGTCCCCAGAGCAATTGACCTGGGTCCCTTTCATGGCACAAAGAGAATAAGGAGGGTAGAGAAGAGGAGCTCCAGTCCCACCCTGCTGTGCACATCCTGCCCCAACCCAGGTTCCCCCTCTCATCCTTCATCACTCCCATTCCCCCAAGGGCACCCCTCCTTTCCACTTCTATCCTCGGTCTTGTGACAGTCATACAGAGGAAAGCACAAGGCCAGGCCAGGACCATGCACCACCCTGGGGGACCATGGTCTCAGCCAGAGGTCAGTGTGTCCTCTCTGCCACTGACCAAGTCCTCCTGCCAAGGGGCTGGGGCCAGGAGCGACTGTGCCAACAGCTCCAGGGCTCATGGATGCATGACTGGTGTGCTCTTCTTTGATGCTCTCCAGGTAGTGGAGTTGGCAAGCAATTCACTAATCATCCACTAGTGATCTCTAAACACAAGCTGCTGAGGGCCATCACCACCTTGGCAGCCACAGACATCATCTTCCTGGTATGTGGCATGCCCTTCATAGATATGCTCTATCCCATTCCTAGCTGGGTCCTTAGAGAGTCCATGTGTAATGTTCATTGGCTACATTTAGCAGGTATCTGAACAGGTTACCTATGTCACCTTGACAGCTGTGAGCGTGCATGGCTAGTACATCATCATGTTCCCCCTGAGCTCCTTACTCTACCATACCCTCCAGCTGGCTTTTACTGTGAGCCTAGACATCTGGGTCGGGTCCTTCCTGGTGCCCATTCATGTGCCCAAGTCCAACTGCCTCACTAAAGGCTAATGGTTTAGGCCACAGACATATTACATAGAGGTATATATCTTTGATCCAGAAGTGAATCTTTATCTTATACAACTTTCTTGCTGTCTACCTGCTGCTTCTGATAACTCTGTATCTGCTATCCCACCATGTTGTACCAGATGGGATGGCCCACTGTTAAGCCAGGTACCAGGTACAGCTGCTGGCAAAACTTTGGGGGCCATGCGGGGTAAGGTGTCCCACCTGGTGGCTGCTGTAGTACTAGGGCCCCATCCAGCTTTCCATCTTCCTATAGACCTTTAGCCCTGGCTTCCAGTGCAACTTTGCTGCCTACAAGGTGAAGATCTGGGCATAATATATGTCCTACAGTAACTCCTCCCTGAACCCTATGCTTAAGCCTTCCTGAAAAAAATGCCTTCCAGAAGGTCTGTCCTTTGGCTGGGCATGTAAGCAGTGCCAACCTCCACACAGAACTGTGTCTTCTGGGTTCCCAGTTTCATTCTGCCCATCCCAGCCAGAGGGAGAGGCCCCAATCCCCAGTGGTCCAGTGAGGCCCTATGGTCCACTGGCATTGCTTTGGAGAAGGGCAGCCCCATCCTCGAACTAATCACTCACTTACTACATCTTCCTTGAGCCTCTCAACTACAAGACTATCTGCCAGAGGTCATAGGACAGACAACCAAGCTACTTGACCTCAAAAACCTCCCAGTCCAGTAGGGGAGACAAGATTTCTTTGTCTGTTTATATGATATATACAGAATAAATTGGAGATAATCAATAGAGGGAAGGCACTAACATTAAAGAGAATCAGGAAAGGCTTGTTGTAAAAGATAGATTTTAACTGAGACTTGAAACATACAATAGCTGAGACACTTACTAGCTATGTGACTCTGGGCCAGTCACTTACCCTCTGTTTGACCCACCTGTAAAATGGGGATAATACATCTGTCTCCCAGGATTGTTATGAGGGTCAAATGAAATAATATTTGTAAAACACTTAACAAAGTACCTAGCACATAGTAATTGATATACAAGTGCTACATACTAGGAAAAGAAGGAGGAGGAGGAGGAAGAATAGTAGTAGTAGTAGTAGTAGTAGTAGTAGTAGTAGTAGTAGTAGTAGTAGTAACTAGTCCACTAATTATGGAGTCATGAGACCTGAATCAAAATCCCAGCTCTGCCACATGTGACCTTAGGCAAATCTCTTTCTCTCTCTTTTGTCATTGTTCAGTCCTGTCCAACTCTTAATGAGATCATCTGGATTTTTCTTGAGAAAGATACTGGAATAGTTTGCCGTTTCCTTCTCCAGATCATTTTACAAATGAGGAAATTGAGGCCAACTTAAGTGACTTGCCTAGAGTCACACAGCTGGCTGCATTTGCACACAGGTCCTCTTGACTCCAGGCCCAGCACTCTACGTACAGCACCAGAGCTTCTTAAACTTTTTCCACTCATGACCTCTTTTCCTGTTTTGTCAGTGTTCATCAGCACTGTATGGCCCGAGGGCAGTGCAAAGTGCGCATGCTTTGTATTCAGAACCAAGGCTGCAGTGAAGCTGAGAGTTGTAACCTGGGCAAGCACTGCCAGAAACACCTTCAATTTATTACACATTTGATTTTTAATTAATTTTTGGTCATAGCATGTTTTACTGTTACCAAACTTGGGGGGTTGCAACCCACAGTTTCAGAAGAGCTGATCCATAACACAATAAAGTCTGGTCTAGATGACCTCTAGGTCTCCTCCAAGTCTAAGTCTTATGACCCTTCCGCCTACTCATAGGACAGATTATGGTCATACAATAGTACAACAATGCATAATCTCTAAGTTAGTACCTGACGATACCTTAGTAATTGTTGTTGTTGTTGTTCACTCATTTCAGTTTTGTCCAACTCCTCGTGACTCCATTTGGGTTTTTTTGGCGATAATGGAGTGGTGTGCCATTTCCTTCCCCAGCTCATTTATAGATGAGGAAATTTGTGTAGAGTCACACAGCCATTAAGTATCTGAGGCCAGATTTAAACTCAGGATTTTTGACCTTGTGCCCAGCACTACACCACCTCGATGCCCTCTGTTATTCTTTAATAGTCACAAATACAGCGGAGTCCTAATCAGCAAACAGACAAATTCAATCAGTTGTTTGCAGTCAAGTTATTCGGGTGTTTTTCTACAACATTAAATCTAGTACTTGGCTCTCCTATATGTTGCTTCCCTATCAACTAGCTTAACTATAGGCAGTCTCTTCCAGTATGAGGCCCCAGGGACCTACTGGAATTTAACACCACTCAGTGGAGGGAATGTAGATTAAAGTATGAGAAGTCATTTTCATACTTTCCCAATGAGCTCTTTCAGTCCTATTGTGTCCCAAATTCTCAACTCTTTTTTTCTTCCAATTCTTTAGCAATTCCTTGTTGTAACCATTCCCAGTAGAAATTTTTACAAGTCAAACTAATTTGAGCTCCTCATATCTTTCCTTTCCATAGTAAAAAAAAAATTCCCATCCATCAGAGCCATACAACGGTCTGTGCTGAGGAAATGTCTCCCACATCTACAGTCTCTCTCTGTCCATTTTTGCGACCTGTTTTACTTCCCTTTCTGTGGCAGTCCTCAACTCATTGTACCTTGGGGACCCAAAAAAGGACTTTCTGTGCAATAGTCCTGCATCTGTCCTACATACATTCTCCCTTCAACATCTCTGTTATTTTACTTTAGACAATCCTTTGATTTCTTTGACCTTTCATTTTATTAACAATGGGAAGCTTTCTGCTGTGCAGGCTTATATTTCTCTGCTTTCCTTTCATCATGGGCACTTTTTCTGTGCCTCTAGTTATGCAAAACAGACACATAAATATTAGGAGGGGTCAGTGTATACATAAATCTCAGAATCATGGATTTTTATAGTTGGAAAATATATTAAGAACCATCTAGTCCTACCTATACAACCCAAAATAGACCCAATACAACATAAATAGTCATCCAACCACTGATTGAAGAATTCCAATGAGCAGGGAATATACTATATCTTTAGGGACCCACTCCACTTTCAGATAGCTCTCATTCACAGGACGTTTTCTCTGTTATCCATCCTAAATCCCTTTGCAACTTTCACCCAGTGGCTTCTGGCTCAGTACTTTGATACCAACCAAAACAAGTCTAATTCATCTCTCCCATTATAACCTGTGTAATTCTTAAGGTCAACTATCATGAACTATCACATCATCCCTTCTCCCTCTCCCCCTGATCTTTACTTCTCTGAGCCTTTCATACCTATTTCATCCAACCAGCACTCATAGGTCATGATGAGGTCAAGGCCCTTCGCTAAAAAATAAAAATTGACCTCTTCTGAAAGCTCTCCAGCTAAATGGCATCACAGGACCATAGATATATAACAGGAAGAAACCTCAGAGGTCTGTCATCTATTTTAACTCCCTCATTTTACAAATGAGAAAACTGAGGCCCAGGGAACTTAAGGGACAAAGGATCACACAGGACTAAGCATAAGAGTCAGGATTTGAACCCAGGTCCTTTGACTCTGCCAGAGTCATCTTTCCACTATAACTTGCTCTTGCTAAGCTTTGGTATCCAGGTCTGTTTTCTGGCAAGGGCAGAGTACCACAAGGCTACCATTTCCTTACTCCTAGAAGTTATGTTTCCCTAAGTATAGATTTTACATATAAATATATATAATACATAAATTATAATTCTATAATATCTATCTAATTATATCTCATCAGCTTAGTTTTTGTTTTGTTTTTGCTTTTCTTCCTGTTAAAATATATTGTTGTTGTTGTTGTTGTTCATTCTTTGCTTTCAAAGAAATCCAGTGACCTCAAGCTGATGTCTTGACTAAGCAAGGCTCTGTCTTGCTCAAAATATTAGAATATAAGCTCCTTGAGGACAGAACTGTTTGTGTTCTTTTTCGTTGTATGCCAGTGCCTAAAGTATAACAAGAACTTGATAAATACTTGTTGGTTAAAACGACACACTGTTTACTCATATTGAGGCTGCTATCAAAGAAATTCCACAGTTCTTTTCCATGCAAACTGTTACATAACCATCCATCTCAAATCTCGTACTTGAGAAGTTGATTTCTTGAACATAAGCGGCAAATGTGGCATTAATTCCTATTAAATGTCATCATATGAGATTCAGGCCAGTTTCCTAGTCACTTGGATCTTCTGGGATCCTGAGTTAAATCTTCTCATTAACTATCTTTGGGGCAACTAGTTGGCACAGTAAGTAGAATGCTGACTGGAGTCAGGAAGACTCATCTTTTTGAGTTCAAATCTAGCCTCAGATACTTATAAGCTGTGTGACCCTGGGCAAGTCACTTAACCCTGTTTGCATTAGTTTACTCATCTGCCAAATGAGCTGAAGAAGGAAATGGCAAACTACTTCAGTATCTCTGCCAAGAAAACCACAAATGGGGTCATGAAGAGTCACACACAACTGAATCAAAAAAGTCTATCTTCTCCATAAAAATGCTCTGTTAAAATCTAGGTGACTTCTTTCTATAGCATAAATCTGATCTATCAGCTGAATAATAATTTTTTAAAAGAAAATAGTGAAGCACTGGTGCAGTCTTTACACAGCCATGTTGTCTCTTTTTAGATGCTCACTCATCATCTCTTTAATTATCCCTTCGAGAATTCTGCCAGAAACCAATCAAACTTACTATACTAAAGGATGTAGACACTCCCTCTGCCTTTTTTCCAAAAATCAGGGCAGCATTTACCCTCAGCGGTACTGCGGCACTTTTTTTGTGTTCCATGATCTCATTTCCAATATCACTGAGAGTGACTCTTCAGTCCCAGCTGTCAGTCCTTTCAGTGGCTAAGGACATGACTTGGCTGGATCAAGTGACTTAAATTCATCAGGGGGTAGCTGGGTGCTTACTTACATTGGATTTAAAGTCCCTATTTTCTATTTTTGTTCTAGCCTTTCAAATCTAAAGAGGTGGAAACAGAAGCAAAATTAGACTTTGAATGATTCTTCCTTCTCTATATTGTCTTTTATCATCAGTAGCTAGGTGGTACAATGAATAGAGCACAGGCCCTGGTGTCAGAAAGACCTGAGTACAAATCTGGCTTCAAACACTAGCTCTATTACCTTGAGCAAGTCACTTGACTTCTTTGCCTCAGTTTCCTCATCTGTAAAATGATTATAATAATAGCACCTACCTCCCAGGAGTGCTGTGAAGATCTGATGATAATAATGAGATCATAAAGCACTTAGCACAGTGCCAGGCACATAGTAGGTACTATATAAATGTTAGCTATTATTACTTTTATTATTCCAGCTACCCTAAGCATTGTCATCTATATGTCAGAGGCACAACTTGAACCCAAGCCGTCTCAACTCTGGTTCTCTGTCCACTACACCTGGCTTTTTCCTCATATAATACATATTTAGAACAAATATGCACACCATGTGATAAGAGCATGAGTGAATGAGAAGCAAAGAGCTAAAGGAGAATTATTTTGCTCAGCTTCTAGAGGGAATGACATTTTACTTTTTTTTTTGGAGGGGGGAAAGTAGGGCAATTGGGGTTAAGTGACTTGTCCAAGATCACACAGCTAGTTTTGTGTTAAGTGTCTGAGTCTGGATTTGAACTCAGATCCTCCTGACTCCAGGGCCAGTACTCTATTCACTGTGACACCTAGCCATCCCTGGGGATGACATTTTAACTGAGCATTAAAGGATGGTAGAATTTTAGCAAGAGGATGGGATAATCAAGTCAGGAAAAGGGACAAAAGCAGCTTAGGACAGGATTAAGACAAGGAGTGGTCAATAGTACATTTTAATTTGGCCACAGGCAGCTAGATGGCAGCATGAATAAAGCACTGTACCTTGTGGTCAGGAAGACCTGAGTCCAAATCTGGATTCAGACACTTGTTAGCTGTATGACTCTGAGCAAGTCACTTAACCTGCTTGCCTCAGTTTCCTCAACTGTAAAATTAGCATCATAATAGCACCTACCACTTGGGGTTATTATGAGGATCAAACAGCATGTGGCACTTAATGAATGCTTGCTTATTCTGTCATTCCCTTCCCATAGTCCATGTGAAACACCAGAAAGGTAAGGAATGGCCCACAGACTCCCAAGTGCACTTATTAAAGTGCTCCAAGTGCACTCTAGAAACTATAGGAAATTGGTCCCTGTTTTTGAAGTGGAAGGAAATGAGAGAGAGCGAGAGCAAGAGCGAGAGCGAGAGCGAGAGAGAGAGAGAGAGAGAGAGAGAGACTCTCTAATCATAGTACCCAGAATAGGCAGGCATAAAGGCTTGTGGAAGTGGTGACAGCAGGCCAAATCCCACTCCTCCGGATCCCAATAAACCATCTCTAAGAGAAAGAGACAGGTGATGGGGAAAGGGAGCTATCAACAAACCCTGAGGCATGTGTGCCCAGCTATTCTTGGAAGATCCAATTGTAGGCAGCTAACAGCTATCTGCCTCCTCCTCCCTCTGCTTTGAGAACAGTTGTAGGGCAAGCCAGAGCTTGATGATTTGGGTTGATGGTTGAAAGGGTTTACATTTCTGCACAATTTTGATTATATATACTATGTAATGCCCATACCATAAAGTTTACTTGAAAGGGAAGATCTGTATCTTTGGAATCTACTTCTTGTCAGACCAAGTCTAAGCTAAGCCTATTTGTACAGAGAGCAGGCTTTAAGGTATATCTTTGTTCAATCAGAACACTTCCTGATTTGTATAGGACCGTCATCTGGGAAAATTACAGATTATTCATCTAAATCAAGTTGAGCCCTGATTTATATTCTCTTCACCACATGCCCAGAGGTTTCAACAATGAAATATAAATCATGCCATAAATTTGGAAAAAGCAAGCAAAGAACTGCAAAGTAGTATTATAATGAAATCAATTTAAATCTCTGCCCAAAAACATTCTTTCAATCCTACCTCAAAAGTTCCATTTTGTGTAGGACCAATTTGGTTTGTTTAGCTGAGGCAGTTTGTAATCAAAGTTGCCATCCCAAGCAGTTGCTAGGGAGTTGTTAGTGGAACTCCGCTACCAAGAGCTGGTGAGTAATTTTTCTGTTATTTGATGCAAATAGATATAGAAATTTTTGCCAGAGAAAACTGAGAGGGTACCAATTTTAAAAAGTGCAAAGTTACTTTTACTCAGATCGGAAAGATAGAGACACAAATATTGGGCACTCTTATAACACCATACTAATGATGGGTAGCTTCCTTTTTTTCCCTTCTGCCACAGGTAAAGAAAGGAAGCAGGAACTCTCCATGGTGTGACATATAAAAAGCTTGAGAGACATAATTTCTGGCTAATTAATCATTTTATTAATTATGGCTAGCAAATGATTACTATAAGGATTGGTCATTTGACCATCTCTCATAAACCAAAGGTAGCTCATGGCAGCCTATTGACACTTATATGCCCTTGGAAGAGTGGGTGTTCCTGACAGATAGTAATCAACTCTCATTGGTTAGCAATTTATGAGAAGAATGAATATTATAATGAGAGGTGGACCTATTCTAATGGAGGGGAGGGACTCTGATTATGTCACTTTTACTCCCAGACCCCTGGTCATCTAGACAATCTACACCACCACCCCAAACCAGTGTAGAACACAGAGATTGAAGAGAAAATTAATCCAATCTCATTATCAGCAATATCTTTCAGATGCTGGCTGAATAACCTACAAGTGGTTGATTTCTGAAGGAGAAAACAGAAAGGGGGGAAAAAACTTTAGTCCTAATTCAATAATTTGTTATTAATATATGAGAGAAATAATTATTTCTCTCAGCAGGAAAACTTTGACATAGAAAACTAAGACCTTTTATGTGATTAGCTTAAATGGCAAGGCCAAACTTCTTTGTAGAGAAGAGCTACTTTTTATTTCTGCAAATACTAAGGCTCATCCTCATGGGGGTTGTAAGACAACGGGCAATAAGTCCCTGAGTAGTACAGGGGTGCAGTAAAGCAAACACATCAAACTCTGGACAGCCAGTGGCCTCTAAAACTCCAAGACGAAATCTTCCTAAAACGCCATGAAAAAGTGTTTAATAGGTAAAAATACAACACAATCTAGGTAATGTTAATTTGTCATTTTCTGAGTTAATATGTGATCCACAGAGATTCTGGTCTTTTAGAGTTTGACATCACCCTAATAAGGGGAGTGAAGCTCTAAGGATTGGGAGCCCATTCCTGAGATTTCAAATGTGAGCTTTTACATCTCAAAACTAGGCAACTGTAACAATTCAGGGATTTCTTTCTTGTTCTGTTGATTGTCCAGACTTAAAACAGTATTAAAAATGTAGATTAAACTTAAAAGTATGTGCACACATGCCCCATCCTCAGGCTTTTTGTAAACATTTAACCAGTACACCTCAAACTGCAGTAGAAAGATCACTAGAGTCATAATCAACAGACATATTTATGAATATTAGTTCTGTTAGTTTTATCTACATAATCCTATGTAACCTACATGACAGTCACCTCACCTCTTTCAACAATTTAAAATGAGTAGGTTAGGTTAATGGGGAAGCTAGGTGGCAAGACCTGAATTCAAGTCCAACCTCAGACACTGATTAGCTATGTGACCCTGTCTAAGTCACTTAACCCTGTTTGACTCAGTTTTTTCATCTGGAGCTGGAGAAGGAAATGACAAACCACTCCAGCATCTTTGCCAAGAAAACCTCAAATGGGGTCAAACATGACTGAAACTACTCAACAACAAGAACAACAAGATGGGCTAATTTCCTACAAGTGTCCTTTTCATCTCTAAAGTCTAAGACGTCTTGTTTCTCATAGTTTCTGTTCACAATGCTCTCATGAGTCTGAGAAGCCCAGAAATCAGTGGAAAAGAGCATGTCTGTCAACACCTACTGATGATGTGGAGGTTATGAGTTAAATTGTTCTTACTGTTCAGCTGTGTCTAACTCTTCGATGACCTCATTTGGGGTGTTCTGGGCAGAGAAGCTGGAGTGGTTTGCTATTTCTTTCTCTAGCTCATTTTACAGATGAAGAAATGGAGTCAAAGAGTTAAGTGACTTGCCCAGGCTAGTAAGTGTCTGAGGCTAAATTTGAACTCAGGAAGATGAGTCTTCCTGACTTCAAGCCTGGCACTCTATATACTGTACCACCTAACTGCATTCATTAAATACAGCTGTTTTAATAACCAGATGCAGGCTGGGTATGCACAGGATCACAGACCCAAAATTGGAAGAGACTTCAGAGACCATCTAGGCATCCCAGGAAACACCTGAGGTCCTGTGGCAAGCCCATCCCCAGCTAACTTCCTGTTTTGTGAGGAAGAAAGAAAGGGAGGGAAGAGGGAGGGGAGGGAAAGGGCTGAGAGATCATTTTATCATTAAAGCCAGCATACTTTATAATATACGACCTATATAGGTCAAGTAGTACTATATTTGTCATCAACCAAGAAGTTTCTCTTAATGTCCCTGTAAGGACGGTCCAACCCTGTAAAGTCATGATGCTTCTAAGGACTAGATGAATAATATGAAATATGATGAAGGATTACTGAAATATGGAAATTGGTATGGCTTGCCATATCACATATGGGATATGTCTTCCTTTCTGTCAACTGTCACCATATTCATAAAACTCAAGAAAATTATATTCAACAGGCAGAGCCAAGATGGCAGCGTAGAAGCAGCAAAGTCCCACAGCTCCCACACCGCCACCCTGAACACCCATAAAATATGAGCACAGACAAAGTCTAGGAATGTCTAGGACTCTCAGACTCACAAAAATACAGCCAAAGCTGGGGGGACTTGCAACACCCCCCTAATAGTTCTGGCAGTTGGGAAAACCCCAGCAATTTGGAACAGAGCTTCCCCCCTTGGAAGCAGAGTTTCACAGACCTAAAAAAAACCCAACCAATTAATTGACTGGCCAACATGAGAAAGAGGAAGCAAAATAAAAATACCAATAAAACTCTAGAATCCTTTTTTATGGATAAAAAGGGCCAAAGCAGGGAAAGGGAGGAAGAGAGCCCAGAACTCAGAACTCCCAAACCAAATGCTTCCAAGACACTTGAAGAATGCCTAGAAGATAAAGGACTTTGAAAACCAAATGAGAGAAGTGGAGGAAAAATTGGGAAGAGAAATGAGAATGATGCGAGAAAATCATGAAAAGAGAGTCAACAACCTGACTGAAGAAAACAACACTTTAAAAAATAGATTAACTCAAATGGCAAAAGAGGCCCAGAAAGCCAATGAGAAGAATGCCTTAAAAAGTCAAATTTCCCAGATGGAAAAAGAATCTCAAAAGCATTCTGAAGAGAATAATTCCTTCAG
>JAQQSW010008959.1:0-13343 GCA_028646575.1 Pseudocheirus occidentalis
GAAAAGAATGCCTTAAAAAGTCGAATTTCCCAGATGGAAAAAGAATCTCAAAAGCATTCTGAAGAAAATAATTCCTTCAGAATTAGAGTGGAGCAAGTGGAAGCTAATGACTTTATGAGAAACCAAGATACTATTAAACAAATACAAACAAATGAAAAAATAGAAAGCAATGTGAAATATCTCCTTGAAAAAAACACTGACCTGGAAAATAGATCTAGGAGAGACAATTTGAAAATTATTGGTCTACCCGAAAGACATGATCAAAAAAAGAACTTAGAAAGCATCCTTCGAGAAATTCTCAATAAAAATTGCCCTGATGTTTTAGATTCAGAGGGCAAAATAGAACTTGAAAGAATTCACCCATCACCTCTTGAAAAGGATCCCCAAAAGAAAACTCCTAGAAATGTTATTGCCAGGTTCCAGAATCCACAGTTAAAGGGGAAAATATTACAGGTTGCCAAAAGAAAACAGTTTGAATTCTGTGGAAACACAATTAGGATAACCCAGGATCTGACAGCTTCTATACTGAGGGATCAAAGGGTCTGGAGTATAATATTTCAAAGATCAAGGGAGCTGGGATTAAAACCAAGAATCACCTACCCAGCAAAATTGAGTATAATGTTCCAGCGGAAAATATGGTAATTCAATGAGGTGGAGGGCTTTCAAGCATTATTGATGAAAAAACAAGAAATGAACAGAAAATATGACAATCATACATAAAAAGCATGAGAAGGTAAACATGGGAAAGAAATCATAAGGAACTTATCAAAGTTGAACTATTTACCTGCCAATGTGGAAAAACAATAACAGTAACTTATGAAACTTTTCTTAGTATGAGGATAGGTGAAGGGAATACAAATGTGTGTGTATGTGTGTGTATATATATGTATGTATATATATGTATGTATGCATGTATGTATGTATACCTACACATACGTCTATATAGATTATATATGTATATGAATATATATCTAAGCATGTGTGCATATGTGTATATAGAGGATATAGGAGCAATTGAATATGAAGGGATCATACCTTAAAAGGTGAAATTCTGAGGTGGGAGAGGACTAGAATGAGAGGAGACAGGGAGAGACAAAATGGGGTTAATCATTCCATATAGAAGTGGCAAGGGATAACTGTTACAACTCTATTTTCATTTACTCTCATTGAATTTGGCTTAGGGAAGGAATGACATAAACTCTAAACCAGATATCATGCCACACAGGACAGTAGGGGCCATGGGGATGAGAGGTGAGATGATGGGGGGGAGGGCAGGGTCTGGGGAAGGGTTGCTGGAAGCACACACTTCAGGAAAGAGACAGGGACAGGGTAGAGAACAGAACAAGGGGGGTAGGATAGGAGGGAGGCACATATGATCAGACTGTCACAATATGTCCACTGTGAAGATGTCCTGTGTAATTACACCTACACATGCTGTATTGAATTGCTTGCCCTTCCAGTGGGGATGGGTGACAAGGGAGGAACCAAAAGAATCTAGAATTTAAAGCTACACAATACATGCAACTAGGAATTAAGATATACAGGGACTGGGTAGGGAGACCTTCCCTGCCCTACCAGAAAGTTGGAGGGGTGTTGGAGGAGGGCACAAAAGAGAGAAGATCGGGGGAGGGGCTTTACAGTAGGATCACTGTTTGGGGGTTGGGGGTATGGAAAAGATGGGGAGAAAATTTGTAACTCAAAAGTCTCATGGAAATGACTGATGTAAACAAGAAAACAAATTTTAAAATGTATATTTAAAAAAATCCCACAGATAACAGTTTCAATACTGCCTTAGAGGGAGATATTCTATTTTGGGATTCTAGTTGTAAAGCTATATAACCACCTCCCCAAATTCCAAGCATCTATACAAAATAGCAACTGACCTCTACTGCCAACACATTGTAGAAGGCACTAGTAATAGCCTGTTAAAAAGTGTACCTAAAACTGATTTATTCCACTCTCAGTATGAATTCTCTCTAGAGCACATCTATTCAGCAATATATTCTGTATAAAGTTTATCTGCACAAATATTCACATTCTTGTTTTCCTCATTAGATTGTAAACTCTTCAAGGGTAGAGAGTATATTTTACTTTTTTTTTCTTTTGGTATCCCCAATACTTAGCACAGTACCTGACACATAGTAGGTGCCTTATTACTGTTTATTGACTGACTGCTTGACATTCCCTTTTCAACTCTTTTGTATAAGTTGATTCTAAATAGTTGACTTAAAACTGAACCAATCTGCTGGGTGGTGCAGTGAATAGAGCACCAGTCCTGGAGTTAGGAGGACCTGAGTTCAAATCCAGCCTCAGACACTTGACACAATAGCTGTGTGACCTCAAGCAAGTCACTTAACCCCAACTGTCCTGCCTTCCTCCTACAAAAAAAATGAACCAATAAAACATTTAATAAGCAATACTATGCACCAGGCAACAGAAATACAAAAAGTGGCAAAAGGTAGGAGGTGGTTAGGTTATGAAGAACTTTGAATGTCAAACAAAGGAATTTGATGCTAGAAGTGATAGGGAACCATTAGAGCCTATGGGTTAGAGAATAATGATGATATGGTCATACAAGGGCTTTAAAAATCACTGTGGTGGCTGAGTGGAGGATGGACTGGAGTGGGAAAGAGATCTGAGGCAGGTACATCCACCAGCAGGCTACTGCAAGAGTGAAAGGCATAAGGTGGTAAAAATTATTCACCAAAGTGGTGGCAGTTTCAGGGGAGAGAAAGGAGCACATGTGAGAAGTTGCAAGAATAAAATCTATAGGCCTTGGGTGACAGATAGTGAGGAAGTGAGAATGATACCAGGGTTGAGAGAGTGAGGAACTTGAAGCACATCATTGTTCTCTAGAATTGAAATGAAAGAGAAGTTAGAAAGGGGAAAGATATGCAGGGAAAGAAAATTATTTCAATTTTAGACATGTTGAGTTTAAGTTATCTTACTGGACATCCATTTCAAGATGCATGAAAAGCAGTTGGAGACTGGAATCAGGAATAAGGAGAGAGACTGGAGCAGGATCATTAGATCCAAGGAGCATCAGCAAAGGGAGGGCAATTTAAAACATGGAAGTGGATGAGAGCAACAAGTGAAGTAAAATAAGTAGAAAAGAGAAGATAGCCCAGGTCAGAGTCCTGGAGGACATCTACAGTTAGAGGGCCTGCTCTGAATGGTGATCTAACAAAGGAGACTGAGAAGGAGTGGCCAGTTAGGCAGGAAAATGAACCATGAAAGAATGGTGCCCCAAAACTTAGAAATATAGAGTATCAAAGAAGATTAGGTGATCAACAGGGTCAAAGGTTGAAGAGTCTGAGAATAAAGATTGAGTAAAAGTCACTGAATTTGCCAAGTAAGAGGTCACTGATAACTCTGGAGACAGTAATTTTGATGGAAAAATGTCAGAAGTTGGTTTGTAAGAGGTTAAGAAGAGAGTAAGAGGAAACGAATTCGAGGTATCTGCTGTAGGCAACCCTTTTGAGGAGTTCAGCTACAAAGCAAAAAGAAATACAGGCTGATCGTTGTTAGGTATGGAAGGATCAAGTGAGTGTTTTTTCAAGTTGAGGAAGGCATGACCATGTTTGAAGGTAATAAAGAAAGAGTCTGTAGACATCAACTAAAAATAAGATGACAGAAGGGGCAATGTTTTTGAGGGGACTTTAGAAACAGTTTCCTTGTAAAATGGAAGCTCTCAAGATTTCACTTCATTATAAAAATCATCAGACAAAAATATGTTTGCATACCCATAATAACTTGCCCAAGAAGATTATTTACTGTAGATTGGGGGTGTCATTAATGTGCATGAGATTACTAGATATAATTCTCCGTATTCCTAATAGAAGCTATGCACATAAATTCTGGCATAATAATATATATAAAAAAACTCTTTTCCTAGATATTTACTATTGTGATGTGCTATGAAACAGCCAAAGAAAAGCACGTAATTCTACATAGCATACATTTTAAAAATTGAGTTGCTTCCTAATTAAATGTTATCCAAACTGTCTGTCTTCACACTGGGATATTTTAATATGAGGAAAATACTGTAATGAGGATACAGACAGGTCACAAATGTCACTATATGGAATTTGCAAGATTTTGAGGCATATTTAAATTCTCACTGATACTCTATTCTTCTAAGTGTCACAGAAAAAGTGAATACATATTTAATACTCATATACAGAAAGACAGTAAAATTAACTTCTGGCTACCTATGGGTTTTTACACTGGTACTGACCACCTACTAAGTTTATCTACACTCTTTGCAAAGGTAAACAGTCTCCTGATTTAATGTAAAGGGTACTGCAATATAAGTTCCTTTAAGTCACAGTAGCTATCTATCTCTAGGTCCTTATAACTTCCCTACGGACATTGTGAGGACAGATGATGACACCCCACTGTCTCTTCTCGGTTCCCAGAAATGAATGAGGATTATGAGGAAGCTCTGTTACATTTTTAAATGATCATTTATTTAACTTGAAGTATTCTGGATTCCCACAATAAAAACAACTATAATTCTGCTCTTCTCACTTAGCATCAGATTATATAAGCCTCTCCAGATAAATATGAAGTCCATCTCCTTCTCATTTCTTATAGCACAGTAGTATTCCATTACATTTATATACCACAACTTGTTTAGCCCTTCCCCAATTGATGGGCATCCCCTTAATTTCCAGTTTTTTGCCACCACAAAGAGAGCTGCAATAAATATTTTTGTACATATGGGTCTTCCTCCCACTTCTATGATCTCTTTCGGATACAATCCTAGAAGTGGTAATACTGGGTCAAAGGGTATGTAATTATTTATAGCCTTTTGGGCATAGTTCCAGATTGCCCTCCAGAATGGTTGTATCAGTTCTAAATCAATAGTGATTTAGAGCATTTTATATGCTTATGAAAATCTTTAATTTCTACCTCTGAGAATTGTCTGTTCATATCCTTTGACCATTTAACAACTGGGGAATGACTTGTATTCTTAAAGATTTGACTCAATTCTCTGTATATTTTAGAAATGAGACCTTTATCAGAGACACTGGCTGTAAAAATTTTTTCCCAATTTCCTACTTCCCTCTTAATCTTGGTTACACTGGCTTTGTTTGTACAGAAACTTTTCAATTTCATGTAATCAAGATTAACCATTTTGCATTTTATAATACTCTCTAACTCTTGTTTGGTCATAAAGTCTTCCCTACTCCATAAATCTGACAGGTAGACTATTCGTTGCTTCTCCAGACTGCTTACAGTAACAGCCTTTATACCTAGATTATGCACCCATTTAGACTTGATTTTGGTGTATGGCATTAGATAATGGTCTAGGCCCAGTTTCTGCCATACTATATTCCAGTTTTCCCAGCAGTTTTTGTGAAATAGTAAGTTCTTATCCCCAAAATTGGGGTCATTGGGTTTATCAAAGAGTATATTACTATAGTCATTGAATACTGAGTCTTTTGTACCCAGTCTATTCCATTGATCCACTACTCTATTCCTCAGAAAGTACCAAGTATATTTGATGACTGCTGCTTTATAATATAGATTAAAATTTGAAAATCTAAATTTGAAATTAAATTAAAATTTGAAATTTGTACACAACAGACACAATGTATGTGTAATGTCTAACTTTGATAAACTGGACTCTTCTCAGCAATGCAAGGATTTAAGACAACTCTAAAAGACTCAGGATGGAAGATGTTTACATTCAGAGAAAGATCTAGAAAGGACAGAGCTTAAATGGAGACTGAAGCAAACTACCTCCTCTCTTTTCCATGTTTGGTTTTGTTTCCTCTTTCCCATTGTTCATTCCATCAGTTACAATCCTATACAACCAGACTAATGTCCAATGTGAAAATATGTGCAAATCCTATACTTGATTGCAAGCCACTATGGTGAGGGGGGTATGTGGGGTGAAGGGGGATGTGGGGTGAAGGGAGAAAATTTGAAATTCAAGGGATTGTGGAACTGAATCTTGTAAAGTAAAAGTAAATAAACATCAATTTTTAAAAACAAAAAATTTTTAAAAAACACAACTACAATTTCCTCCTTTTCTGTCTTCCCCTTTTTATTTCTTATCTAACCTATTCCTTCCCTTTTCCTTAAAAAGAATGGCCTAATGAATCAGTACTGACAAAGGAGAGGAAAATAAGGAAACAAATTTAGTGATTGCTGAAGATAGCTGCAACTTCACTAAAGAAATAAAAATTTGGGAATATAACAGGTCTGAGAGAAGTAGAGATCTAAACTATAGAAACTGGGCAGCTAAGGATGGAGAAAAATGACGCTCAGACAGAGGAGCTAAGGATAAAGGGCCTTTAATACCTCCCACCATGTCTCCTACTGATATTTAGAAGTATAATATAACCTGCAGACATGATAGTTAGAAAAGGAGGGAATGAAATACAACCACTCTCTCAATGTGGTAGATAAAGACCTAAGTAAAGGAGTTTCAGTGGTTTCCAATTCCAAAGAAGTGTTTGGTTCATGACAAAATAATCTCTGTCATCACAGAAAAAATGCAGGAAAAAATATAGAAAACCTTAACTAGCCAAAGACAAAAATATTATTGTCTATTACTCTGCTACCAATACTCTAATCTCTAGGACATAACACACTTATTAATGTTAATATACAATCAGGAAGAAAGTAATAAAAATCATTCATCTTTAGTTTACTTTTGTCTATCGAGGGATAATTTCAGTCCACCTTTATTGTCCACTAAACACTGTTTCATTCTTTCATTCCTATATGTAAGATTAACTAGTTGCTTTCAGTACTGCAAAGAAATTCAGTTTATAAATTCCCCGTCACATTGATAAAAATCATCTAGTGTTCATCAACTTGTTTCCAGGTTCTCTGTTCAAATCCTAGCCCTACTGCCTGAGTAAGTAAATTCCCTATTGGAGCTTCATCTTCCTTAACTATAAAATGAAGGAATTGGACTAGATGACTCTTTGAGCCCTTTATGACTCTAAATCTATGATCTTGTAATTGTACGTGCTGTTGCAAGTGAAATTCAGCAAAGGTAGAGTAAGGCACATTTTCTTCAAGTAATATATTAGTTTATTAACAGGGCACAAATTAATTAATAAAGTAGATCTAATGACTGTTTCAGTTAGCCAAAAGGCCTAGAATCAATGGTGAGCTCTCCTTTTGTAGATTGTGGAGAGTACAAAACAAAGAACAGAAGAGGGTAGGTGAAGAAATAATACAACTGGTTATAGGTCTGGTGACATCATAAGGTTGAGGACAACATGACTGGTTATTTAGCAGAGGCATGGGGAACAATATGGTTGGTTAAAGTTAGGAATGAAGGGCTAGCAGCAACTCCCTCCTTCCTTCATGTGACTAAGAAATGTTCACTGTTTGAGTCTACTTACAAGGTCAGAGATAGTGAAACAGACATCCTTGAATGATAACTTGATGGTGTATAGATATTGGGCCAGACTCGCCAGTGTCTAAACATATCTCCCAAGGATAATCAATTTCTCTGAGGCAAGAATAGAACAGTGATCAGCAGGAGAACTTACTTTTTAAACTTAACTCAGTCAGCTGAATTTCAGAACTAAGTTCAAAGACAAAGAGCCATGACTTAGGCAGTTATAGCACTCAGCTCTATACAAGAAAATTGGAATGATAAAACATGCCCTTTTCTAAACAGTGATTATGAACTAAACAGGGAGACAAAACAAAGATTAATATGCCATTGTGGAAAGAGTACTAGACTGGGAGTCTGAAATTTTTGTTCAGTCATTCAGTCATGTCCAACTCTTTGTGACCCCATGAATCATGTCATACGAATATTGTCTGTGGAAGTTTATTTGGCAAAGATACTGGAGTGGTTTGCCATTTCTTCCTATAGTAGATTAAGCCAACAGAGATAATATGACTTTCCCAGGGTCCCACACCTTGTGAGTGTCTGAATCTGGATTTGAACTCGTCTTCCTGACTCCACTCCCAGCATTGTTATCCACTGAGTTACCCAGATGGGTTCAAATCTAGCTCTGTTATTTCACACCTCTGTAATCTCAGGCAAATCATTTACCCTCTCTTCAGTATCTTAATCAATAAAATTAGGGGTTTGGAAATTATTTCCAAGACTCTTTCTAGAACCATGTGCTAAGATACCATAATGAACATGGAAAAAAACAGTGAGAGGCAGAGAAGTGGCTGGAGAGCTGACTTAGAGTCAAATAAGACTTAGTCCCATCTCTGTCATCTTGGCTATGTTATCCTTCTGAAAGTCACTTAAACTCTCAGTACATTCCAAGCAAATATCTAAGCGTAGAAAGTACAGAGTGGACATAAATCTGCATTGACGGAATTTCCTCAGTGAAATCACAGGTACAGTCCAAAATAAAACCAAAACAAGCAAAAAAAAACCAATAAGTGGATCAATATAACAAAAATTCATCACCTTTATAGAAAAATAGTTAACATATACTCTGTTAATACTATTATTACTTTAACCACTTGCATTCTTTTTGTATAAAAGGGGCTGGGAAATTTGGTTTGTGTATTTATGGATGACCAATTTTTTCCTATGATATGAATGGATTCTTAAATTTAAGAAAATAAGGATCTGTCCTAGAAAATCCCACAGAGATCAGTCTATGTATAAGTGAATAGGAAAGGATGATCAGTCAGAATGAATACCACATTTAGTAACTTGATGACATACTGCAAGAAGCCAAAAGAGTATGCTAAGACTACATGAGAAAAATATAACCTTTGTTGCTTTTAACAGCTCTTTATATGTGTGGATGTGAGTACGCACACGCACACGCACACACACACACACGCACACACACAGTGATAGGCTAATAGGTCTTTGAAACTGGTTCCAAATATGAAAGTTCTGCTAATGTTCATCATTCAATTATCACTTCATCAGCATCTGTTCTCTGCACATCATGGAGGTAGATTTTATTCCAAAATACATGATTTGTTATCAAAAAGCTAAAATCGAGTTGGATCTTATAAACATTAATCCGATGTTCCCACATCAGTGTTGGTAGGCCAAAATACAATCTTCCCAATATGTCTGATCCGAAAGTCCTCTTAATTCATTTCCTAGAAAACAAATTCTTTCTGATTATAAAAGCAAATGTAACATGCAATGACTAAATTATATGAGAGATATAGCAGAGTCTGCAGCTAGAATGCAATACTTAATCCAGAATTTGTATAGGGGATGCCTATAAAACTGCCTTTCATATAGATCAAAAAGCTAGAATTGAATGTGATTAGGTAAATAGCTAGATAGAAATGCATATACATATGGATACATATGTACATATATATAATTATGCATATAATATATAATTATTATTAGCATTTTCCATTACTTTCTTAAGCCTAGATAATCAATGAAAAATTTAAGTATGGGTTTGTAGCACTTACATGTTTCCTAAAATTTTAACAATCAATTGAACAAAATTAACCATTTTAATCTAATGGTTTAAAAATAATTTAAAATTAAATTTTAATTTAATTTAATTTAAAATGAACCAATGTAATGTAATAAACAATTTAACAAAAATCTCCTGTTTTGAGCTGGCTCCAACATAGCCCTGAAGAGACAGGACTGCAGTGTTGTCTGCCTTGGATGTTCTGAGGCTGTTTGGGTATCAAAAAGGAAAGTAGAAGGGGTTAAATGAAGTTTTTAGAAAGGAGGAGGTTATATGGAGAAGGTAGAGGAATGAAGAGGAAAGATGAGAAAATGAGGTAGAGAAAGCAGGTTGGGGGAAGGGAGATAAGATAAGAAGATAAGTTATTAGAGATGGTAGGAAAACATGGAAATGAAGAACTATTTGAAAAGCAGAAGACAAAAGATGAGGTAGGAAAGAAGACAAAATGAGAAAAGACGTGTTAAAGATTACCTTTCCTGTTCTAATAATACACCAAGTACTACCATTTGTATAGATTATAGTAGAGATTTTAATTTAACTGTTATTCTTGAAAACTTCTGCTACTACTTGAGGCAAATGAGTTAGTGAGAATTATGAACAAAAAGAATATATGCCTTTGGGATGGGGTTCTAAGGAAAACAAAATGAGTTGAGAGATGAACTTATATAGGATTCGCTAACTGTATTCACCCCAAACCAGTAAAGCACCTCTAGAGTTTATGAGTACACAACAGCAATAAAAATGGTAACACCTTTAACATAGAGAGTTCACTTATGTTAGGAAATGTACATGTTTCAAATAACATTACTGACTTAAATGAAAGGTTCATATCATACTCCAAGTTATTTAATTATACAAAGAAACTACAAGGGAGGTGCTTCTTCCTGATACGTAATTTTGCCATGGCCTTACCTACTTTTACTATTTATGGTGAAGGCTCATTATACCCACTCAATGTTCAATACTTTGGTATACAGCACCTATAAAACTGAAATACTATCATCAGTCATTTCAAGTTACTTTAATGAGCACTGCTTTTAGCAATCTAAATTTTAAATTTAAATTTTAGCAATCTAAATAGCAATTTAAATTTTAGCAAAGAATAAGTTCTTTAAATTGTTTTTACACTATCATTTTAAAGCAGCACCACTGTTTGAAACTGAATACATATTATTGTATACTAAAAATTTGATTATTATTTTGCATAACCCTGATCCCACCAACTACTCTTTCAAAAACCCAATTTGCATAACTTAGAGTCTTACTTATTCTTAAACATAGTGTCCCAAGGTAGTAAACAGACTCATGGCTAGATTACTTCATGAAGTCAGTTTTATTTACTCTTACAGTTTTATCATTGATTCATTTAATTTGACTTTTTTCTGTTTTTTTTTTCTTTGTCTCAGTTCATAGAACGACTATTCAACTAATTCTTATCAAGTTAAAACCCAAGAACCATTAGATTCTGAGAGGGCAACAAGTGGGACACACAAAAAGAGGTATTGCTTATAAATCAAAAGCTATCAAGATAGTGAAATTAAGAGTTGGTACCTGAAACCATATTCAATTCTAGTTTTGCAGCCTACATAAAAGGCAGCATCAATGTTATCTCCTATAGAAATTTTAGATTAAGCATTGCATCCTAGCTACAGTCTTTTGGTAGCTATTTCTCATGGTTCAGTCATAGCATGTTTTATTTGCTTTTATAATCATAGAACAAATTTATTTCCTAGTAAATAAAATAATGGAACTTGCAGATCAGACATAGAGAGATTATGTTTTGGCCTATCAAAAGTGATGAGGCAATGTGGGGTTAATGTTTAAGAGATCCAACCAAATTTCCAGCTTCCTGATAGCAAATAATGTATTTCAAAACAAAATCTACCTCTATGTTGTGCAGAGAACAGATGCTGATGAAGTGATAATTGAATGGTGAACATTAACAGAGCTTTGAAATTTGGACACAGTTTCAAAGTACTTCTATTTACCTATAGATATAAGTTCAGTCTTCTGGAATGGTGCTTGGTTTCATTTAGTATTACAATAAGAGAGAGAAAAAAGTTTCAACACTTAAATATGTTCTTGATTTCCCCTCAAATACCAAATTGATGTTTCACTGCAGGTGGAAAGGTATAACAGAAAGAAAACCATGCTGACAGGGAGAGAGAAATTCTAGTCATTTAACCTTTTAGCTATGAGATGCATGGCTAGCATTTTCATTCTGAAATTTGGGGCAATGGGAGTTTACCCTCAATTAATAATTTTCTTTGGGATCCTATAATGATAGCAAAAGGAAAGAGAAGAAGAAAAGGAAGAGAATGGGAAGAGTGAGGAAAAGGCAGGAGGAAGATGAGTGGAAGAGAAAAAAAATAGGTGAGGATACAGGAGAAAGAAGAGGGATGGTGCCTTAAAATAACAATAGAAGAAACCACTAGAGAGTGGTCCTAATATTGCCCCAGTACATTCTGTCTCATGGTTTCCCTTTCCCCTCCTTCAGAAGTAGCTTAACAAAAACAGTTACCCTAACCAGGGGGAGGGAACCTGCAGTCCACATGTGGCCTCAAGTGCAACCCTCTGACTTAATCCAAACTTCACAGAACAAATCTCCTTAATAAAAGGATTTGTTCTATATAACTTGGATTTAGTCAAAGGGCCACACTCAAGGACCTAGAAGGCCACATGTGACCTGGAGATCACATATTTCCCACCCCTGCAAGCCTACCTGAACATCACTAGGTTCCCCCTGCAAACAAAAATGTACAGACTTTCTGGAATTTGCCTAGTGTCTGCCTAGTATGAAAAGTGTCCTTGGACACAAAACAGGCTCTTCATCTAGACAACCCAGATGCTTCCTTTGAGAGTGGCCATCCAGCTCCTCCAGTAAATCCTTTCCTCCACATCCTCTATGCCTCAAATGACTAAGTCCCCTGCTCATCATAACTGCTTTCAATTTCACTCATACTGCTCATTCGATTTACCCATTGAGCTGTACTCAATTAAAAGCTGTAATCATTAAAAAGAGCTTTGCCCATCCGATTCCTCACTCATTCCAGAACAAGTTGTAAACTGGGAAGAAAAAAAGGATGAGGAAGATGGGGAATAAGAGAAGGGAGGAGAAAAAAGTCTCCCCTAAATAATTATTCCAATTGTTCATCATGGCAAGGAAATGATCCAAGATCCTCAAAGTCAAGGTCAAGGTTTTAAAAATCTCACTTCCTTTCCTACAAGAATATATCAACAAAATATAATATTCCCAAGAAGGAAAGAGAAAGTAAACAACTACATGTAGAGTAGAAAATAAGAATGGAAAAAGAATTTAAAAAAAAACACAGAACAATGGGGGAAAATTAGCAGCTCTATTCAAATACCTGAAAGGACTGCCATGTAGAAGAGAAGTAAATAGAACTGTCTCATGGAAAGAGTAACTGTGTGTACCAAAAGTGGCATTCAACAGATCATGAAAATGATACAAAATCTGAAGAGGAGTTGGGCAGGTTGGGTAGCTATCGCAAAGGATAAAGATAGGTCCACTAGAATGTATGTGATGGCAAGAGATCTAAAGGAAGACCTAAAGAACCATATTGTGTAGTCCTCCCAAAAGAGGATAATATTAAAAGTTTCAAAGGATGAAGACTTGAAAGCATTGCAATCTATACCATTGGCAGAGCTCACCAATCCATTAAAATAATTATGAATTCAGTGACTGAGTATCTATCTCTTTCTGAAAATATCTCAATACCAAAGTGCACGAGAATACAGAGACAAGTAAAAATAAAGGAAGAAAAGAGCTGGTGATCTTCTGGACCTTCTCCAAAAAAACAAAAAGAGTTCATGTAGTTTCTTTTTTTAAAATTAATTTATTTATTTTTATTGACTTGTTTGTTTACTTTTAGGTTACAAGATTCTGTTCCATAGTCACTTCAGTTATAGATTTTTCTCCCC
>JAQQSW010008960.1:0-13343 GCA_028646575.1 Pseudocheirus occidentalis
AATAATCATGTCCTTGTGAACCCATTTGAGTTGCATCCAGTATTACTCTAGCTGAATATCAAAATATAATTCCTTAAATACTTTGATGCATATATGATTTCACCCATGTGGGGAATCCCTCACTGACGCATGTGGCAACATGCTTAAACAATGCCAAATTCTGTGATTCTGTTTGTGTTGCTCCATGACTGCTCAATAACAAATGTGCACACAGTTCACTAGAGGCCTTTCTCTATGGCATTTAATGTTTTGTGGACAGTATTTTATCAAATGAGTTGCCCATCTGTCATTACTCAATCTCACTGCAAACTGGTGTCAACTCTTTTCCATTTACACATCTTCTTAATGTCATCTTTTAAAAAAAAAATCACTTCTTGTATAGGAATCACCATTTGCAACATGCTGCATACTATGCATGCCTACCATTTATCTTTACTTTGTTCTTTGATTCAACCCCTAGTTTTGATGTTTTGGGAATTTTATTGCCCCTTAATTTTCATCTATACCAGAGAGTATCACCAGGGTAATATTGTTATTAATTCAATTCAATCTAATTTAACAAGCACTTATTAACACCTATAACATACTTAATAAAGTCATTCTGTGATTGTGCTGGGTTCTCTAGGTATAGGAAGACAAGATGAAATATTTTCCATTCTCAAGGGAGTTTACATTCAGCTAGAATGAGGAAAAATATGTGTAGCAATAAATCATACACACACAAAATAAGTACCAAGTAATTTTGGGATTAGAAGGTAGTAGTGCTCAGAACTTTGAGAATGCTGGTAAGGCCTAAGAAAAGCTGTGTATAGGGGGCCACACTTGAACTCACTAATTGGAATGGGGGGCTCAAAGGATTTAGGAATGTTTCAAGGTCAGAAACCTCTAGGAAATGGGGAAAATTAGAGGGTGAGAAGGCAGATGAGTCATAGTGATGAACTATATAGAGTCAGAACCACAGCTGTGAAAGGAATTAATCATGCCCAGCCTTCACCCCTCCACTGCCTTCAAGTTGTCTACATTCAACTTGGGGGCATGATATGTTCACATTTAGTAAAAACAATGATATATACACAGTAAATTCACAGGAATTGGTGGGGAGGGCACTCCAAAAACTGATAGAAGAAACAAAAACCATTTGAAAGAAGTAGCACTTGGACTGAACTTGGTGAAAATGAAAGATTCCAAGAAAGGGAAGTTAGGAGAGAGAACATTTGAGAAAGAGGGACAGCTTGTGCAAGGCCATAGAGAGAGGAGATGAAACACAAACCAAATTGGGCTTTATGTAGTCCATTTTGGTTGGAATGAAGAGAGTATATTAAGGAGAATCAATCTAGGAACAAATAGCTTGGTAGAAGGTTATGAAGGGATTTGAATGCCATCATATATCTTCAAGTGATACTGGTTAGAGAAGAACAAATTAAAACAAGTTTGAGGTTACTCTTCACAAATAAGAGATTGGATAACATGACAGAAAAGGGACATGATAAATCTTGGAGGGGATAGGGAATAATTGGGACGAATGCATTGTCAGTGGAATTTTTTCCTGATCCAACCATTCTATAGAGCAATATAGAATTATGCCCAAGGCCTATAAAAGTGTGCATACTCTTTGGCCCAGAAGAAAAAGAGCACCTACATGTGAAAAAATATTCATAGCAGCTCTTTTTGTGGTGGCAAAGAATTGGAAATTGAGGGGATATCCATCAATTGAGGAATGGTTGAACAAATTGTGATATATGATTGTGGTCAAATATTACTTGTAATAAGAAATGATGGGCAATATGGATTCAGTAAAAAAAAAAACAGCACCTGGAAATTCTTATATAATCTGAAGCAAAGTGAAGTGAGCAGAATTAGGCAAACATCACATATAGTAAGAGCAATATTGTTTGATAATCAACTGTGCATTTTATAGTTATTCTCAAAAATAAAATGATCAAAGACATTTCTGAAGGAGTTATGATGAAAAATGCTAGCCACCTGCAAAGAAAGAAATGATAGAGTCCGAATGCAGATTAAAGCACACTTTAAAAAAACCCATACACTTTATTTTTCTTTCATCCTTCCTCTTTTTTTCAGGGGGGTTCCCCTGTTTTCTTTTGCTTCATGGATAATATGGAAATATGTTTTTGCATAACTGCATTTATATTATCTGTATCAGACTTCTTGCCTTCTCAAGGAGAAAGTATTATAGTGAGGGAGGGAGAGGATTTGGAATTACATTTTTAAAAATTAATGTTAAATTTTTACATGTAATTGAAAAAACTTATAAAAATAAAAATGTATTTGAATGCTATCTCATTTGGTACATATATGTTTAGCCTTGATATCACTTAATTGATTTGAGCAAGATGTAGTTTTCTTGCCTTTCCCTTTTAATTAAGTCTGTTTTTGCTTTTGCTTTGTGTGAAATCATGGTTGCTACCCCTTCTTTTTTCACTTCAGCTGAAGCACAATAGATTCAGTTCCTTTCCCTCATTTTTAACTCTGAGTGTGTCTGCCTTTTTCAAGTGTTTAAAATATTCAGTTCTTGAAAACATTGCTGTATTCTGCTTTCTAATATACTTTGCCATTTGCTTCTGTTTTTAGTGAGTCCATCCCATTCCCAATCACTTATGATAATGGTGTTTTTCCTCCATCCTATTTTCCTCTGTTTATCCTTTTCTCTCTCTTTTTATCCAGTTCATTCTCTGAAGTCTGTTTGCTTTTGACCATTCCCTTCTTTTATCTCCTCTCATTTATAAATATATATGTACATATATAATACAATACACACACATATATATATATATACATATACATACATACAAAAATTTTATTCTCCTTTGAGCCAATTTAGATGTGAATGAGGTTCAAATGTTACGCACTCCACCCCCTACCATTTCACCTTCCAACATAAAAACTTTTCCTTGTGTGTCTCCTGTATGTGAGAATTCAATTTGTGGCGTTATTTTAAAGTTTTTGGAGAAGAATGTTGAGAGAGTTCAGTTGTAAGCTTTCACTATTCTGAAATATATATTCACTATATCTTAGCTCCACACACATATTTATATAAGTAGTTAAAAAAACTTATGAAGTGCTCAGTATGTGCCCAATATAGTGTTGAAATTGGTGATACAAGCACAGACTTCATGGAACTTATATTCTAATAGAACAAGACAACACATAAAGGGAATCAAAAGTGCATGAGAGGGTTGCATATGATAACATAGATTGGAAATGACTGGTATAGAAGTCTGTTTTGCTTCCAGACAATATAAAATAAGAGCTCACCTATCAGAGCCCAGTGTTACAGGGATGTAGCCCAAAGATCCTGTGGAAGGGTTGTAATAGAACTGGAATGCAAGAGGCTTGCTGTGTAGATATCTGGGAATCTGTCCCAAAATGTAGTGAGTAATGACTGTATTTATTCAAGCAAATGCTCATGTTGAATATGTTATTGATGGGACTCATGATTGGATGGAGTTGTCCTAGAAGACAACTAATATCCTTTATGCTACAATTCTGGATCATGATTTTTTAAAAAAATTATGAATTTTGAGATTTTCATTTTATAAATAGATAATGAGGGGGAGGAGGAAAATGTTAAATGACATATATGATGTCTTTTCTATTCTAATCACTTTCACTGCCACAAACCTAGTTCAAGTACTCATTTCATCTCTCCTGGATTATTGCAATAGTTTCTTATTGGGTCTTTCTACCTCTCCTTTATGTTTTTCTGTCTCTTTCTCTGATTTTCTCTATCTTTCTCTCTGTCTTTCTTCATCTTTCTGTCTCTCTCTTTTTTCCTGGGTTATCTCTCTCTATTTCTCCATTCAGTTCTACACATCAGATCCAGATTAATCTTCCCAGTACTTAAGTCTGATCACATCATTTCATTGTTCACAAACTTTCATTGGTTTTCCATTGACTAAGGAATAAAATGCAAACTCCTTAGCTTCACATTCAATCCACTTCATAATCTCCCTCCCATTTACCTTTATAGCATGGTCTTCTAACACTTAATTTCTCAACCATCATTTAGTAATTGTGCCTATGTGCCAGGTACTGTGCTCATCACTACTCCTCTCCAAATACCTTTGCTCTAGTCAAAATGAAATATGTATCACTCCCCAGCTAATTCCCTCTGTGCCTTTGTTTATTCTACTCCATATGTCTGAAATGTCCTCTCTTCTTCATTTCTGCCTTTTGAATAAGGATCTGCCTGTCCTTAGGGGTGAGACTCAGGTACTGCCTTATCCATGAAGATTTCTATGAAGTGATCTTTCCCTTCTTATGAATTTATATTTTGAGTTGCCTGAGGCACATATGTAAAAAAATCAATCAACCATCAAGCATTTATTTGCTACTTAATACGTTGTGCCAGGCACTGTGCTAAGTTATGAGGGTATCCCCAACCTGATACCCCATCCCCACTCTCACCCCACCAAAAAAAGAAGCAGCAAAAGTGGATTTATTTTTCCTCAAGGAACTTTCAAACTAATGGGGTGGTGGTGGTTGATAACAACATGTATACACATAGAAACACTGAAGGTTCATTCAGAGTAGATTGATGGAAATCATAGAAGGGAAGGTAGAAATTCAGGGAACTAGGAAAGGACTTCCATAGGATGTGATAATTTAGTTGTAGATTTTTTTTTTCTTGAAGCTCTATATGGGGTGTTCAAGGAGGACTAGCACCTCTTATATGAGAGTTTGCCAAGCCCTTTTCAGGACTGCTTATCCATCTTTAGTCTGATTCACCCAACTCTACCCTGTGCCTCCAAGAATCTGTAGCATGTACAGGGGCCACACCCTGATAAGACCATCTTTGCAAATGCATTAAATCAAGTTGAGCATAACCAATAGGCCTCAAACCCATTGTTTAGCAAATGTCTGCGCCAAATATGTGAAGACTTCTCTTGGTGGAATGAGTGGATAAGAATAATTTGTCCCATTGGCCACAAAGGCAGTGGAGGCAAGCACTGTGAAGTGGCTAGAGCTTGGTCAGGCACTGAAGATGCCAAAGCCATGCACTGCATCCTGGACTGTCCCCACTTGTCTTGCCTTTTGTCTTACCACTGGACTTTATTGACTCTGCAAGAGAGACTGAGTCTGATCACTTTGTGCAACTTTGTCTCACTTAAATCCAATTCATGCGTGAGTAAAGACATCACCCTATGATGTCATTGGTCCTCTCTGAAACAGTTTTTGTCCAAGTGCAGGTTTCCTTCAAAGGTACAATCCATATGAGATTCACTCAGCCAACACTACTTTGGCTTTTTAGCACTCTCCACCTCTTGAAATTACTTTGTAACAACGGTCTATTTATTAGCTTGTGTACATACTGTATCCCCTGTCAAAGGGATTTTTTTTTGTTCTTTGCATCCCTAGCATCTCTCATTGCACCACTATTCTCATAGTAGTTGCTCAACAAATGTTTTTTGAGTTGAACTGAATAACATCATGTCCTGGTAAATTGGATTATAAACTCCTTGAGGACAGATGACACATCTTGATGATGATGATGATATTTAAGAAAGTTTTATGACTTCTTGGGTAAAGTGCTGAAATCAGAGTCAGGAAGATCTGAGTTCAAATTCAGCCTCAGACACTTATCATAACATCTACCTCCCAGGGTTATTGTAAGGCTAAAAAGAAATAATATTTGTAAGGCACTTGGCAAATCTTTCCTGTGTTATAAATACTAGATATTGTTTTATCTCTTCCAGCATTTAGCACAGCTCATTACTTATACTAGATGGTGAATAAATGTTTCTTGAGTGAAGGAATGAATGAATGAATTACACAAAGGTATATATGAAAATAAAATATAAATCTGGGGGATCATAACATCTTTTTGTCCTATTCTCTACCACTGACCTCACTGAATTTACCAAGTGGTACTATTCCCTTGATCATGCAAGAAGTAAATCTGATGCCATTTAAAGGAGCAAATGAACTTTCTCTTTATTGGTCTTTCTTTGCTGGTGTCATTTCTGGTGCTGTGTTGCAGTAACAAATACTGTAGCATGTATAACACATAATAGTGGTTTGGGGATATTGTTCTAGTAGTGTTGATACCTTAAAATATTTTAGCTCTAACCAGGGAAGATCAACAAATATGATTCCCTGTGTCTTCTGTTTTGCCACCGCTCTCTGCATTCTCCATGGCCCCTTGAATTCTCTATCAAGCATTTCAATGGTATTTTAACAGCTGAATAAACTTTATTAAGATTATTGGTGCTGTAGCTGGGTAGGTCTGAATAGGAATAGGCAAAAGGAAACTCCCAGCTAGCACAGATGGGGAGCTTATATTTAAAACCTTTAAAATTAAAATATCCTGTATTTGGATGCAATTATTAGCTCTATTTTGAGCCTGATGGGGTGTTGGTCGTTCATATGAGAAGGGGATTATTGAGGAGAGTGACAAGTACTTTTTAATTTTAATTTCAGAACTTCAAGGTAATGTGTTGCTCTCATTTTGCATTGATGTACCCCTCTTTGAATTAGCTAGCTTACCAGATTTAAAGTCGATAAGTCCTTTTACATTATCTGGGTGGCAACAGAAGGTGAAAGGGAAAGGGAAAGGGACCTATTCTTTAATAGGATAACCTCTTTTCAAATTGAACTCCTGAATCTTGCCTGATAGTGGAAATACCAGTGTTTCTGATCACTAACAGCAGCAAGTCCAGCCTGTCTAGCCTGGAGGTAAGGGTGCCTTTCTTCATTTGCCAAGTTTTAGACCATCACAAATCAATCAAGTAACCAGCCATCTAATGCACCTGGGCAGCATGCTGCTTTCCTGGAAGCTGACCTAGTATGTATTTGGCAGAAGACAAGAAAAGAACCTATTGGAGTCTTGATGATAGTGGTGTGTATAATGTGTAAATACCAGGAACATGTGTCAAGAAAGTTGAGTTTGTTTCCTGGTGATGCCCCACCCCACCTTCCTCCAATTTAAAAGTTTCCAAGTTTCTTTACAACTCACATTTCAAAGAAATTGTCGCTGTTTATTTGGTAATAGCAGTAGGTTGTTGTGTGGTATGGTTGAATTTTAATCACCCTATGGTTATTAAGGGCTTTGGTTCCAGTTTATTCTTCCTTGTCTCTCCCTCCAACAATCCCCCTTAATCTTGCTCTCAGTAGGAGAAACATGCCTTTGAGGGATAAGCAGCAACAGCAGATAACAAGAAGGCTGTACTATTGCCAGGATGCCCAGGAATAGAGAAGGTCACAGCCTGTATTGCTTTCCAAACCCAATCTCACACCATCCTGACCATCGGGTCAGCAGAGCTAAGGAGCCAAACTGTCAGTATCCTTTCCATTTTCTCCCTTTCTTACTCTCTAGATGGGATAAGCATGTATGTTCAAAGCTTATCATGAATGTGAGCTTCTGGATTGCTCCAAAACATTTTCTCAAAGCTTTATGAAGGTGACTGATATGGGTACCATCCTTCCCCCATACCCCAACAATGTGCCTTTTGGCCTTTTGAAGTATGGGGATTTCTTATTATCTTTATCATCATCATCATCATCATTATTTTTCTTTCTCTGATTAATTTTATGTAAATTGAAATTCCTTTAAAAATGGAATAGCACATTATTGGAATATTTGTATACACTTATATATATGTGTGTATGTATTTTTATGTAACACACTCATATGTCTACAAATTATTTCCTTCTGGAGAAAGCTGCTGCCAAGCAGCCTTTGAAGCTCAGGTTTTTGTTGTGAATCTGAGAGATTCATTGTTACCTCACAGACTCATATCCTACACAGAACTGGCAGGGAATTGTGTGCAGAAAGCACTGGGGGATGTCAAAGGAGTCTACCCTGAGTGGGTGGGAGAACTAGGGCCAGAGATGTTGATCAAACAAGAAATCTATGGGTCTCAGCATTCTGTGAACTAATTAAGTGTAGTGGTGAAACAGACTGCATGCTCTTTAACTCTTTCATCTGTCTATTTTCAGTCAAGGGCTTAAACAAATCCTAAGTCGACCTTGTAATCTACATTAAAATGTTAATGATATTCTAGCTGACAAGATTACGTTCACAAGGACCATTATAAAACCATAACAATATATAATTTTCTGTTTATAAAGAGATTTTGTGAGTATAAGGAACTTGGGGAGGGAGGTGGCACCTATGGATTTTTTGGTTAAAGATAATATCCTGTGAAGTGATCCACTCTACTAATACACATGTGTATGTGTTGTACAACTTACATCTGGTCTTAGAGAGCTGCCTGTGATTCTGAGAAGTTTACTGTTTTCCCTGGGGTCACTTTGTCCAATATGTGTCAAAGGCAAGACTTGAAATATAAATCTTCCCATCTCCAAGACCAACTCTCTTATCTCCTAAACCAAGCTGCCTCTTATATGTATACAGATTAGGTTATCTAATAAATTAATAAAATATTTATTAAATTAGTACTATATTCCAGGCATTGTATTAGGTGTCAGGGCTACAAAATTAAAAAAAGAAAAGAAACATATAGAAAACAAACACAAAAAGCAAAAATATAAATAACTACATACAAAATAAATACACTACACTTTTGAGGGATACTAGCTCTAGAATGAAGGGTTATCAAAGAAGGATTCCTATAGGAGGTGGCAACTGCAACTGAGATAAACTTTGAAAGAAACTGGATATAGATCGGTAAATAGATATGAAAAATGAAAAAAAGAAAGAAAGAAAGGAAGGAAGGAAGGAAGAAAGAATGCCTTAGTAGAAATGGAAATTATGGGTTGGAAATAAGAAAAAAGATGCTTCATTATAAATGCCACAGTTTTGCCTTTATCTTATAGACCCATCGTGTTTAAAGCAGCTATACTGGAAGGGAAAGGGGAGGGATGAATTTATTTGTGGGGGCAAAGTTGTATAGTGAAAGGAGTGCTAAAACTGAAATTAAGAAGAGTAGGATTAGAATCTCTCTGCCATTTATTAGCTATGTGATCATGAGTAAGTCATGACTTCTCTCAGATCAGCTATAAGAAGGGAATAGTAAGGCAAGTGGCATCTTATTTCAAAGTGTTTTTTTGAGGAAATAGTGAGATCTTGTCTTTAAAATACCATGTTTCTCATAAGATACAAATTCCTACAAGCACTTGAAAAATGGGTAAGGGAAGATTCTGTGAACATTTCAAAATTTTAAGGGAACCCCAATATTATGGCATTTCCATAAATGTCATGTGTTTTGGGATTACTATGCCAAAACTAAACAAACATATTAACAGATTTTAGAGTCAGTTTTTACAAATCCAGCAGCAAAATATAATCATGCTTTGATGATGCCTTGGTAGCAGACAAAAAGGAGAGCCTCTCTCAAGTGGCAATAGTGCATAGTTTTAAGGAATGCTGTATTTATTTTAAATTTTGCTGTTTTTAATTTTTAAATTGAGTAGTTTTATATAAAATGAGATTGAAATCATGAAAATAAAGAGCTGTATATATAGTCTTAAAGCATCTTATAATCTTTGGAGTGAAGATTTTGATTTAAAACAAAGTAGTTGATTAAATGTTAGGTACAGTGCTAGAATTTATTTTGATTATTTCTAGCTTTTCTTCTATGCAGACAAATAAAATATACAGAGCAATAGGGATTGGTTGAGTATTTCAGGGGGAAACAGAAATATTACAATTTATCAAGTTCATTCTTGCTATTATCAAAAAATTTTGAAATGGGAGAATGAAGAATTTCACCCTGAAGAAATCATTGTTACATCTATACTGCATAATATCAAGTAATAGAAAAGAAGTGGATATATATGATATTTAGTTCCTTGATAGATGGATAGGTGTTTAATTTATACATCTTTTGAGAAATGGAATGGTACACCCAACAATTTGTGTTTTACTTTCCTTATATTATGATGGAGTTATATCATTCTTTATCCACAACAAATATATGCCCTTTGTGAAATTTTACAGTTTTTTGTCAAACTCCATGGAGCAGCTGATAGTTCACTAAAAATTGAAACATTCTGTTTTATATTTAGTCTAAGTTCATAATGAGTGTTGAAAAAATGATCATGAGATGATTATGTTCATTCACTTTAAGAAAGAGCCAGATGAGTTCTTACTGAGTAAATGAAAAGTCAAGAATATTGGGAAGGTCTCAGAAAAGTAGAGTACTTTAGAAAACAGGGGCCAGGCTAAGTATTTCACGTTAGTAATAGTAATGAACACATACACACACACGTGAAATCACAGAAAAACAGTTTTCCAGTTCAGGTTACCAGTTCAACCAGTGGTCAATAGATATAAACCTTAAGACTCAAGATCTATCTGGGTCATCCATGAATATAGGAGTTCTTTTTGCTCTTGGTGGGGTGCCTGGGAGAGAAAACAAGTGGCCCCTACCTCTCCTTTACCTCTTGCAAGTCTAGCAGTCTGAAACTGGTGGCAGCAACTTTTCTCTCTTCTTGACCTGACACAGTAGTCCTAAAGCTCCATGATAAATCTCAAAAGTAGTGGAAGTAAGAGGATGCCGCAAGGAGTATATCAGAGTATAGATTTTGAACCTCCCTTTAGCTCATTTGAATGGCTTACTGCCCTAGAGTTCATTATGGGCAAACCAGCTTCCATTTGTCATATAGATTCCATTTCTCCCAGTAAAGAACATCTGCAGGTGTTCCTAACTTGGAATCCATCAAATCTGTTTTAAATGGATGTTGATATCTATATTTTATTATACTAGATTTTTTTGTAATCTATGTATTTTATTTTGTGGATTTAAGAGCATTGAGGAATCCATAATCTTCAACAGACTGTCAATGGACTTCTTGACAAATAAAATAGTTAGGAACCTGTGTTCTATTAAGGACCCTTAGGTTCTATGCATTTGAAATGGGGCCATAGGAATATTCTCTACAGATACAAACAGATATATAGCAGTATTTTGGCTGCATCCCTGAAAAACTTTTAATTTAGATTGGATCCTTGTATAATCTTAACTGTAGTCTGTAAAACTGTCAAGGAGTGAAGTAAACAAAAAATCTCTTTATTCCCAGAGAAAGTGCCATTCATTCTAGATCATATTCACTCCAGGTCTAGAAGATCTTTGTAAAAGCTACTAAATATATCTGAAGGACCTTCTTTCTGTCTTCTCCTAAAATCTTTTTACTCTGTCAACTTAATGGAAAACCACTGCCCCCCCCCCATCTCCATGCTATTTCTCCTGCGATTGTTAATATTTATGTAGTGCTACATTTGTAAGCATGTGCACCATATGCAGTCCTTTCAGTGGGCACAGATGGGTTTTCTGTCTACCGTGGTGGCTAGAATGTATAACATTAATCCATAACCCAGCATAAATAAGAAGTAACAAATGGAAAAGTAAAAATGCAGGCTTTTAGTAAGAAGAGGAATATGTTACATCCTAGACAGAAAGATGTCCTCAACATTTCCTGGGGAACTGAGTATAGCCAAGATTTATATTCTCCCCATTATTTGCTTTTTTCAGAAATGTGTCTGACCCCTTTAACTGACACGATATGAAGACAGCATTGACAGAAAGCCTTTTCCAAAGGTTAATTATGTTATGAGGAAAGAAATTACTACTCTATTGCCTGTTAACCTTTGTTTTTCATTTTTAGAATGATTTCCTTCAGTTACTTGCCTATAGAGTTGCAGGGACTTTTTTTTTGATTTTTCATTTACTTTATCACTTAAAATATTTTTCAAAACTGTATCTTATCTTGCTAATCTTATTTATCCCACAGAGATATATTAAATCTCCTTAACTTTGCACTTTATTAAATTCTTGGTATAATTTATGTTAGTCTAACAAAATCAGGCAAGTAGGAAATTGAATTTGCTAAAAAGAGCACAGTCCACGGCTACCATAGGCTCTCTCCTATAGTCACAGTGGATAATACCAATAATGTGTTTGTTTAAAGTGAAATGGTGCTATTTCCTGATGAGAAACCACTGCCAAAATGATAGCTATTTCTATTAATTTCTAATGTTGAAATATTGGCCAACTACTGGATAAACTCTACTTCTTCATGCACCTGGACTTTTTACCAACCTTATGGAATTATTTCCATAATGTTTCACAATTTTAAGCAGAAGGTCTAGCCTGGATTTTCAAAACATGTTGGATTCATTCAGATAAGACAGTATTATTTCCCTAGTGTTCTGAGATTTCCAGGATAATGTGAGTCAGTGAGTTTCAAAAATACCAACCGTATTAAATCAACATACACAATTAATCTGGATTCCTGAGACAAAAAAAAAACAAACAACAACCCACCACCACCACCATAGTATATTGCTTAATTATCTAAATAATTTTCCCATATTCTGCTTTTCACATTTTTCTTTTCCCTTTTTTCTTTTGTCCCTTTCCCCTCCCTTTCCCTTTCCCTTCTTTTTTTTAAAGAAAGAATTCCCTTTTTATAGATCTTTTTTAACATCATAGTCATTTTTGAAAATGCATACCTAGCAAACTTTCCCATGAACCAAAGTTGTGCAAGACCAAAGTATACAGTAATTACATCTGAAAACATGGGAAAATTTGTCATTCATATCCCCTATATTTACAAAGAGAGGAAGGGAGGTATATTTCTTCATCACTTTTCTGCTCACTTGGCTAGACATCATCATTATTTAGTATCCAGCTTTCTCTCTCTCTGTCTTTCATACATTATATATGTATACATAGGTATATATATCTATATATCTATATATATATGTTTAATGGTCTTTATGCAAATTGTTTTTCTTGGTTCTTCTTAATTTATTCTGCATCAATTTATGATTTCCCATTTTCTCTGAATTTCTTCATATTAGTTATTCTCTTATATTGTAATGCTATTTCTTTGTGGTTATTTATCAACATTTGTCCTGATATTTCCCAATCTATTTCTAGGTTTTTTTTCTACCTCACAGAGTGTCAGTTTTTAGGATATTGGCATATGTGTGGTTTTTCTGTCTTCAACCTCCTTGTAGTTCCACTTCACTTTTTAAAAACCACTAGTTTTGGACAGAGAAGTGATATGTATTTTTAGCAAATGTGGAAGATTATCCTGGGTTTAGAGATGGGTGAGACATAGGTTCAAATCTTATCTTCAGAGTGGATTTTGACATGTTCCTTTATTTCATAGAGTCTCATTTTCCTCATCAGTAATATAGAGAAAAATCATAATTGTAATTCCATCCCATAGACTGGTTATGAGAAAAGTTTTCTATAAACCTTAAAATGCTACATAAGTATTAGGAATTATCATTTTAATTAAGAAGAGAATTTTAGTAGAGTGATTGAAGTACTAGACTTGATCAAGTTGGCCTTATCTTGAGAATCTCTATGAAAATTTGAACCAGCTGCCAGTAAGGTGAAATTTCACAA
>JAQQSW010008961.1:0-13343 GCA_028646575.1 Pseudocheirus occidentalis
ATACATACATACATACATATGTATATCTCTTGCTTGCCTGCAGTCTCCTTCATTAGACTGTGAGTTCCTTGAAGGCAGGGATCATGGGGTTTTTTGCCTTTCTTTGTTTCCTAACCCTTAGCACCGTGTCTTACACATAGTAAGAGTGCAATGAATGCTTCTTGGCTGACTCACATAGCCTCCATAGTTGGGCTGTTTTGCTTTCTCAAGTCCCTTGCAACTCCAAAGCCATGATTCTCTGGATGTGAGCTGATATCCTAATGCCTGGAGCCAAGTTCCTTAGCTCCCCCTCACTCGACCCCTGAATCCCTCATACATTTTCTATTGGTGACAGGTCAGCAGAAAAAATTGGAAAACAACTTTGATTTATGCTCATCTCCTTTTCCCTGGAAAAAAAAGTCCTTCATCCATTTCCCTTTGCCATCATTCCCGGCATTCTTCCCATTCATTGGTCTTCCAGATAAATCTCCTTTAAAATTCCAAGGCTGATCAGCTGCACCTCTGTGTCAGTCTCCTGCTATCTCCAGGGGACAGAGGCAAACGCTCAAGGGAAGAGGCTCCTGCCCATGAAATTTTCCCTGGAACCTGTGCCTTCCTCACTGAGCATTAGGAATGAGCCTGTCATTGTGGCTTCATACACAGAGTTCTTTTCAAGTCAACAAGTCTTTAGTGATAGGCTCTTTTATATGTCCATCCCTATCCTAGGCATTGTATAAAGCAGAGAAAACCCCTTTCTTCAAAGAACTGTCATCCTAAGAATTCTTGGGCTCCACACATTATCCTTAAGCCCTTTGTCTGGATTGCTTCCCTATCATCAGCATACTTTTAAGTTCCTTGAGGACAAAAATCATATCATTTTCTATCCTGGACTCATTGTCCAGACATGGGACCTTGGGAAGAAGTGACTCCAGAGTCATAACTACTAATTTTTTTTAACCCATGGGGCAAGAGGCAGGGAAGTGACATCTAGTAGAGATCATAGGACACTTACGTGAGGTAGGTGGGGAGGTAGGAAGGAGCAGCTTATCCCTGAGTACTATCCATTAACTTCAGGCACATCTAACAAGGATTCATTATGCATTCTGCTAGGTAATGGTGAAACATAAAGAGAAAAAAACAGCCCCTACTCTCATGGAGCTTAC
The DNA here is from genome assembly GCA_028646575.1 of Pseudocheirus occidentalis. Taxonomy (NCBI): domain Eukaryota; kingdom Metazoa; phylum Chordata; class Mammalia; order Diprotodontia; family Pseudocheiridae; genus Pseudocheirus; species Pseudocheirus occidentalis. The sequence continues at coordinate 1,143 of JAQQSW010008961.1, forward strand.
ATTCTATGTGAGGGATGCCCTCTGCAAACAGAGACTTAAGCACATGATCATTTAAAGAGGGAGAGAGTCTTCACTATTTGGGAAAATAAAAAGGTCTTCCCATAGGAAGTAGTCAGTGAGCTAGAGATCCTAATGGGTAGGGCTGAGCAAAGAGAACTTGACAGGCAGGGGAAAGTGATTTCCTTGCTATGGAAGGAAAAAACATGGAGGCAGGAATGAAAGTTAGGTTGAAGAAATGGCAAGTAAGACAATTTGTTTGGTTCCCTTATGGCCCTGCCCTATGGCAAGGGTGATTAGTGAGATCACCCAACATGACCATCATCTATTCATGCTACTACAGGTCTTCTCCTCCTTGTCTTTCTTCTTCTTGCTCTGGGAACAGCAGAACAATTAACTTTACCATCACTTCTGGAGAATCTGTGACAGTACCTACCCCACTCTATAGCTCATGTCCCCAGCCCTGTGACTTGATGCTTCCCTGGCCACCAATGCCTTTCCATGTCTTGCCTCCTTCCATTAGAATATATGTTCTTTGTGGGCAGGATAGATCTCTCTTTTGCATTTCTATCCCAATGCTTAGCAATAGTTTCTGGTACATAAGAGCTTAATAAATGGGTTTTTTGCTCTTTCATTCAATGATACAGAGCTTATGAAGGAGAACAATGGAAACTAAACCTGAAAAGGTTGGAGCTGGAGGCAGATGAGAAGACCTTTGAATGCCATGCTGGGAAGATTGTCATTTAGCCTTGAAGCAGCAGGGAGCCATTACATTTTCTGAAGTTAGGGCATGACATGCATGGCCAGACTTGGGCTTTGGGGAAATAATTTTTGGAGCTTTGGGAGCAATGGCTTGGAAGCCATAAAACTAAGTAAGACACTTTTGCAGTAGTCCCAGGTGAGAATGATGAGCATGTGACTAGAGAAGAGACCATTATGGCATGATAATCAACAAAACCTGACAACTATTTGGGCTTGCAAGATGAAGAACTGAGGTTGACTCTGAGTCTATGTACTGTAATACAGAATAAATAATCCTATAGGTGTTTGGGGTCATGATGATTTGAGATGCCTATGGGAAGGGGAGCAGAGGTGTAGATGTCTAGATGGAGGTTGGTGAGAGGGAGAGATGAGGACTGTGTAGTCACCCACAAAGAGGTATTAATGGAACCCACTCCATCTCTCCCCTCTAGGCATTTTTTCTGGCTATTCTCCATGTCCAGAATGCTTCACTTCCTCCACTCCAACTACAGACCACCCTGGCTTCCTTCAAGTCCCAATGAAAATCTCCCCTTCTACAAGCTGCCTTTCCCAACCTTCTTCATTCTGGTGCTTCCCCTCTTTTGATTACGTTCTATTCCCTCTGCATATAGATTTTTTTTACACACTTGTTTGCATTAGAGTGTGAGCTCCTTGAGGGCAGAAATGGTCTTTTGCCTTTTTTAATACCCAGTGATTAGTATAATCCTTGACACATAGTAGGTGATTTAAAAAATGGTTCTTGACTAACTGACCATCAAAACTAATGAGATTACCAAGGGTGAGTGTGTTAAGAGAGAAAAGCGTATGGATCTGTCTCATGTCTATGGAAGTTAGAGCTTGAGAAGGGTTATAGTCAGAGAGGTGGGAGGAGAAACAGGAGAGGATAGCTGAGCACTTGGAATAAGAAGAAAAAAAAGGGAGTTGATGCAGGATTGGTTGGTTAACCTCCCTATTGTAGGAAGACAGAGATCTCCATATGATCAAGGCAGATGGCAAGGACTCAGAAGGATTAGGAGGGGTGCCCAAGAGGTCCATTTGGTGCAAGGAATGTCTCCATTGTACAGATAAGGAAGTAGGAGGCCAGGAGAAATCAGATAAACTGCCCAAGGTCACTCAGAGGGTGGAACTGGACTTCAGACCCTTCTGACTCCAAACCCAGTATACTTTCCCCCATCTCATCCTGCTCCCTAGACCCAGAGAGGGTTAACAGTCATGCAATCATGAGCTAGGTCATCCTCCACATTTTGACAAATTGTTTACCACAGAGAGATCAAAAAACAGTTGTATCATTGAGCCCAGCTGCCCAAATCCCAACAGACTGACGACTTCCAGCCAGTTTTGTGACCTAACGTGCTGCTGTCCAGGAGCCAGACTCTCAGTCCCCTGGAACTGCAGCAACCCCTTGTCTCTCAACAAACCCTCAGGCCATGTGCCTTTTTTTAAACTCCAACACCATATTAAACTTTGCAGAGTCAACAAATGATTACAGATTTTCTGTTTCATTGACTTTAGCTTTTTCCTGGAATTGGCCTTAAATTTTGGCCAAAGACAGCATCCAGGGAAGGGGAGGATGAGCCTGAGAGATAAGCCTAATCACTATAGGAACTGCAACAGAGTTACCTTGAAACATTCCCCACTCCTTAGCCTGGGGTAGAAGAAAGAGGAATGCAACCTGTTATGTACATTTGAAAGCCCAGAGGGTGAGGAGGTATGGAGGCCTGGGGAAAACCTTGATTATTTGGGCACCCAAACCTGGGAATGAGAAATACAAAACATTCTCCCAGAAAGGGTTCAAAACTTCATTTCTGTCATTAGCATTATCGTGAGCCTGCCCAGAGTGGTTAAGGGATAGAGTATGGGAAGGTCAATAAAAGGAAATAATGATCATTATGGTGGTCACTTTCTGGAAAGACCTGACAGTCTCCCAAAGGATCCCAGTGACTTTCTTCCCATCCTCTGCCAGAGAGAGAAGAAAAGTAGAGACCAGGAATCTGGAGCCTGGAACTTAGCCAGTCTTCCCTCTGTTCAAATTCAAGCTCAGGGGCTAAAACCAACACGCAAGTTCAAGTTGGCTCTTCATCCCCAAAGTTTCATCAAACATCATCAACAGCATCGTGTAGCATGTTATAATAATACTCATTTTCTTCTCAATTATTCTTTAATATTTAATGGTCTACAGACTATTTCAACAAAACGAATGGTTTTTATCGAGTTCCTTGTCTGTAGGTTCACTGCAAGTATTCTTGGTGCAGCTCCAGTCACAGAAAGGACAACGGGAGTGATTAAGCCTTATTCTTCTTCCTTCTTTCCAACTTTTCACTCTTTTCATCTTTTTTATCACCTTGCTTCTAGACTATTGTGCTAATCTTGTCTGGGGTTTTACTGACAGATACTGGAGTGGTTTGTTATTTCCTTTTCCAACTTATTTTACAGGTGAGGAAACTGAGGCAAACACGGTTAAGTGACTTGCCCAGGGTCACATAGCTAGTAAGTGTCTGAGTTCAGATTTGAACTCAGGTTTTCCTTACTCCAGGTTTTGTGCTGTATCTACTGTGCCACCTTGTTGCCCTAAAAACAAATGGGAATCTACTTGAGAAGAGAAATGATTTGGTAAGCCCTCCTCTTGAAGAGCAGTATCATTTTTGCAGCTGGATTGGAGAAGGGAGAGATCCAAGGTAGAGAGACAAAATAGGGGGTTATCACAATAGTCTACATGAAAGGTGATGAAAGCCTGAGCAAGGATGGCTGTGGTATGAGCTCAGAGAAGGGGACAGATGTGAGACACAGAGCTGGTGGGATTGACAACACTTGGCAACTCAAAGGTAAGGGAGAATGAAGAGGCAAGGATGGTTCCATGGATGTGAACTTGAATGACTGGACAAATAGCGGTCCTCAGTGTACACAGAAAGTGGGTCAGGTATGCAGCACACCCTGTGGGGCCATTCTCATTGAACCTCCTTTGTTAGACATGACTAGAGATGCATGCTCCTACTTGTAACTCCCACCTCTGGGGAAGACCCACGATGCATGGATATTTGTAATGGTGGTGCTCTGGGCAGGAACAGGGTAATTAGAAAGAATGGTGCATGGTAGGGGAAAGGAGATTGGAGATAATAGTTGTGTTTGGGGATGTTGAGTTTGAGATGCCTGCAGGATACCTGTATAGATACATCCAGCAAGAGGTTGAAAATGTGAAACAGGAGCTCAGTAGAGAGATGAGAGCTGGATATAGAGGTCTGGGGTTTGTGTGCATAGATGTCATTATTAAAACCAATAGAGTTGATGAGATCATCAGAGAAAAGAGAGGAAAGAAGACAACTCCAGGACACAGAATAGACCATTCCCTCTGAAAGCAGCCCTGTAGTACTTCTGGAGAGCACACATTCTGTGGAAGCTCCCATTGGGCTTGTTCTTCCTGACATCCAACCTAAATCTTCCTCTCTCCAACTCCCACCTACTCTCCCTGGTTCTCCCCTCTGGGGCCAAGCAGAGCAATGACAATACCCCCTCCACATGATAGACTTTCAAATACCAGAAGGCAGGTTCACAGCCCCCACAAGGTCATGCACAAGAAATCCAGGCTCAATATGATAGAAAAAACACCGGGAGGAACCGTGCTTGAGCTCCTCAATAACTCTGCATGATCTTGGGTAAGTCCCTTCCTTCTTCTGTCCTCAGTTACATAAATTACAAAATGTTATTTTTTTTCTATTTTAAATGTGAATGGTCTCCAAGGTCCCTTATAACTTACACTGTCTATAGCATATCTCATCTCCTGGACTTTAGGCACTGAATAGACATGGGGCTGGAAGGGACCTTGGAGGCTGTCAAAGCTAACTACATCATTTTTTAAATTTTATTTTTAATTTGAGGAATAAAACAAGCATTTCCTTAACATAGGACATTTTAAAAAGATGATTATACATGAAAGTATAAATCTATTATGTACTTTGTTTTTATGTTATTATGTACTTGCTTTTCCTCTGAAATGTGTAATAAAGTAATAAAGTCACTCATTTTCCATGTAACACTCTGTTACAGTGATTAGTTCATTTTGACTTTGGGGCAATAAAAATGGTCCCTAAAGTCCACTCTTAGGGAGTCTAATTTAGATGAAAAGTTGAGTTCCTTTACAATTGATTCAAGCCCCTAGGTAGGAAAATTCTTCATAGTTAGGCAGAAGCTGGGTTCTCTGCCTAACTTTGTCTTTATGCCCAAATGTAGTTAATCCCTGGAATCTTTGTGGTTTTCCAGTTTACTGGAAAGTTTGGGGTCATGAAAAGCAAATTATTATATTATAGGATCCTTGAATAGATATGCTTTGGGGAAGGAAGTTGGAGAAAGCTAATCTTTTCTTGAGACTTTTCTCGATCTGGGTCTTCTGCTCCAAGATACCTATGGAACAGATAACCCTCCTTCTCTGCCACAGCTCAGTCCTACCTTGCAGGGTCCTTGGGGGTGTACTGGAATGTCACTTTTGTTCCAACTTCTCAAATGTAACCCTTCTCAACTTGCTTGATAATTAACAGATGGGCCCTGGGATGAGGCCAAGTTCCCTCAGTCCATCCTAACACAATTCTGTGAATGTCATTCCAATTCAAAGAGGTCTTTTCACTTTGTCTAAGGTACATGATTTTGATTCATTGGGCATTTTCCCATGTACTTTGGGTTCATTTAAGAAAATCAATCATCCTAGTCCCTATATAGAGATGATGAAACTGAGACTCAGAGGTTAAGTGAGCTCAGAGTGACACAGTTGAGAAGTCTTTAAGTTAGAAGTGATTTGAATCCAGTCCCTCTTGGTCCTGAGCCAAGGGCAACATCTACAATGCCAGGCTGTATTTCACAGCACTGCTCCCTGAAGGAGGAAGCACTGAAATAAAGAAGAGATGTTGTCTCTCTGGATGATGAAATTTATGCCTCCTTTCCCAGCCTCACCCCTAGAGATCAGGTAAGGAAATGCTGCATCAAAACCATCTCTGAGTTTCCTGTTAAGCATCAATGTAAGAGTGTGTGGGTTTGTGGCAGGGAAGGAATGTCATACCATCCAATTCAGAGTTTCCAAAACTGAGTCCTTTTGATCTCTGGCCAAAACACTGACTTTGTGGTGGCAAGCAGCAAGCTAGCTCCTCTTCCATGGAGCCTGCCCACTTTCATGCAGGAGACTTTCACCAAGCAGTCCCTAGCCCCAAGGAACTCCCCTCTTTAGGTGAAAGCCCCAGCGTTGCTTCTGATTCTGTGGTTTGAGACCAGAGGCTCTTCTGGCAGGTTGATGGGGCAGATTAGGTCTTGCTGACAGGTTGGCCTGAGGGATTGCTTCCTTGAATTTGGTGACTGTTGCCAAGCTCACTATTTCTACCACAGGAGATTGCTCTAGCTTTGTGGGCTGTGGGCACTTGTGTGTGTGTGTATGTGTGTGTGTGTGTGTGTACACACTTTGCAGGCCTTCACCTCACACCTGCAATGGTTGCTAATTCTGCCTGCCTCAAACTCTCCCCAGGCCACCCATTCTCCATTCAGCTGAAGATGACCTTCCCAAAGCTCAGACCTGACCATGTCACTTTCTCCCCATTCAGTCAATATCAGGGTCTCCTTGGTGCCTCTGATATCAAAGAGAAAATCTATTTTGCTTTTGATGCCTTTTATAGCTCGGACACCTCCTGCCTTTCTAGTCTCCTTAGGCCTCAATAGTCAAGAAAATCCCTGTCCTTTTTGGAGCCTTTGAGCCTCCCTCTCTACTCTCTCTCTCACTTTCCCTTGGAAGCTATATAGTCCACAAGATAAACTGAGACCAGGAAAGACCTTAATTTAGAAAGGCCAAGGTCACCCACTGCATCCTGGACCATCGTCAGTCATCTTGACCTTTATCCTGCCATTGGACTCCAGTGACTGGAGGAGAGAGTGAGGTTGATGGCTTCGCACAGCTCTGCCTCGTTCAAATCCAATGCACAAACACGTCGTCACACTTGCTTGATAATTTGTTTGACATCACACCCATATCATCGGTCCTCTTTGAGAAGGAAGGAGGAACAACAACAGCAATATGGGCTACATTACTCATAACACCAACAAAGAATTAGATGGAGTCCGTTCCTCAGCTCAGTGCCCTAGGACTCTGTCATTTTCAGCACAGAGAGAACATTTCTGTGCGTATTTGCACCACATAAAAATGTGGAAATGGCAGCAAAGGAGACAAAGATGAGAAAAGACTTGACAATCTAGTAGTATGATGTTTTTATCGTTCTTATTGTTTCTTCCTTCTCAAAGAGGACCAGTGTCCTCAATGATTAGCTTGCAATCCTCTGTCCCATTCCAACTTTAAATGAAACCAGTACAACTTTGTGTATTTGGGTCACTTGCCAAGCTTTCTACAGACTTATTTTCCTTCTATTGCTTTTTACTATTTTAAATGAAGGTGCTGCTCATAACTTTATATCGTCCTTTTCCATAAGATTTTAATTCTTCTTTTTTTTTTTTACAAATAAAAACTTATTTCCCAAATAAACTTATGTTCTCAATCATTCTTGGATAGGGCTTCCATATCTTCCTGATTGTCAAGGAGATTGAGCATTTGCTGGCTAAGGTGGTTTCTAGGCTTTTTTTGTCTTTTCTTTACAATAGTTGACGCTGGCTAATCTTCTTGTGGAAATAATGATAGCCTGTGTCAGTCTGTTCCTTCATCCTTTTTATCGTTTCTCAGCATCTTTTTGTTTTAAAAGATCCACTTATAGAAATCATTATAAAATGTTCTTTACCAAAATAAAGGTTCTAGAGATTCATTGTTCATGGTTGGGCTGCTCTAATATAATAAAAACATCAAATTCTACCAAAGTTACAAGTTTTGTAATTTACCAATCCAATTACCAAGTTTATAGAATTGGGTAAAATTATAACTAAATTTGAAGGCACCAAAAGTGGATACTCTCAAGAAAAAATGTTGCAGGGAGTGGGGTGGGATGTTACTTAAATTAGAATAGAAGTGGTCAACCTGGGGAGGGGAAAGGGAGTTTTGCTTCAAATATGTATTTGTGTTGATTTCCTATATATCTTAGATATCAAGCTTTTTATTGGAGTATGACTGAAAGTCATTCCTTCATAGATAAGTATTCTGAGGATATGAATAGTTTTCTGCAGTAAAAGTATAAAAGATTGTAATAAAAAGGAAAAAAGAAAAATGTGAACAATTCTAATATTAAGAGAAATTAAAATAAAAATAAATAAGTCCATGGATAAGGATGAGACTGTGGTTTCTTTGATGTAAGTAACTCCTGGATGTAGAAATTCCTTGTATCAACGAAAGTCAGTCAAGCCGGTCAGTAAACAATCATTTATTCAGAATTTAGGAAGTGCCAAGGACTAGGACTAAGTGTTGGGAATGCAAAGAAAGAAATTTCCCCTTCAACTTTTCATATTAGAGAGTTGTTTTAATAAAAGTTTTTTAATGTCTATTCAATTATTTATTAATTTGTTAACATTTATTAACCACTTACCATTTTCCAAGCACAAATTTGAAATAGTCTTTGCCATCTGCTAATTTACAATTCTCAAGAAATGTAGTACAAGGAGGTCAGTGAAAGAGAAAGGTCCCATAGGTTTTATATATCTATCTATATGTGTATGTATATATGCTTGTGTGTGTGTGTGTGTGTGTGTGTGTACGTACAGCAAACAAAAGCTTGAAAAGAAAATGAGTACCCATTCATGAGGAAACAGTTGGATAATTTTTATGTAAATGTGATGGAATCTTTAAGAAATAAGTTGCGTATGGAATTCAAAGAAATATGAGAAGACATCTTTGAAATGATGCAGAAAAGAAAATGAAACCAGGAGGACAATATACTCCATGACCACAGTCATGCAAATGAAGGCAACACTGGTTTCAGTGAACAGAGCGTGAAATGTCTTCTTTCCATGGAAACGTGGGAAGTTGAGGGCAGAATATTGTATATGCTGGTTGCTTTTTCACTTTTCTTTTATTAATTTTTCATTATTACAAAGAAAGGCTCAGAAGGAAGGAGGAAATATTGCACTTGAGGAAACAAGATCAGTTTTAATGAGGGAAAAATGAGAAAAGGTTGGACTAATGTCAATTGCACACTGCATCTTCACAATCATATTGTCCTACTTTGGTAGTGATTTTTATATTTATTTCAATAACTTGATGGTTAACTGTCATACACAGATGATTTAGAAAAGGCTTCCCTATCAAGAACCATTTATTTCTTTAATTTCTTTACTGCTAAAATAGAATAGATTTCTCCTTTTTGTGTGTTATTTGGTAGTCACCATGCCCAGTGCTCTCCCAACACTTTTCCTATGTCATGTAGATTTTTCCTTGGAAAGCAAAGAATGAAGACAGTCATCACCAATAGATTGAGGAATTCTTTGGTTGTGACAACCCACAAAACAAAGAAATACAGAGTCACCCAATCTCATGTGGTTTCTTTCCAATTCTGCACTGGCATTGGCAAAGGAGTGAAAAACATGGTAGAGGATGATGGGAATCACCCAGTTTTTAGACGATTTATAAACATTAACTTTGCTGTTGGAGCTCTGAGTGTAAGATATTTGCCCAGTGACCAAAGAGCCGACATATTCCTTGAGCTGCTGTATCATGTCAGTTTTGACATTCACATTGTGAAAGAAACCAGAAGATAAAAGGAAGTTGCAGCCAAATGGAAGTATGACTCAGGTTCTCCTTGGAGAGGAACGTTAAGCAGTTGGCAGAATTATCTTTTATTACGCTTCCAAAGACACAAAGAAACACCGTGTCACTGGACATTTAATCGCCCATCTTGCAGGGCTGATGATAAGCATGTGAACGGTGATTACCAGGAAAAGAAATGCAGCTAATGTGTTCACATCGGCGGCTGAGGGACAGAGAAAGTCTAGGAAGAGCTCAAGGAAACCCTTAACATTAAATCAGTATATTCTTTAATACTGAGAGACTTGAATGTAAAAGTGGCATAAGAGAGAACAGAATAAACGTATTGGAGAACAGGTTCAGGAATAAGAAATGAGTCTTTTCTCTGTTGTCTCTGTTTCTGTGTCTCTTCTTTCTGTCTTTGTCTCTGTCTGTCTCTCTTTGTTTCTGTCTGTCTCTGTCTCTCTGCCTCTCCCTCTCCCTTTCTCTCTCTCTCTTCCCCCCATACACACACAGACACACACACACAGACACACACACAGACACACACACACACACATCCTCATGAGCAAACTATGGTTTTGAAAGAAGGTAAATCCTCCAGATGTTCTTATATGCAGAAGACACTGTCCTGGTGATGCAAGTCTTAGAACACAGCAGACCTCATGGGGAACACTCAAAAACATTTAATCTAACCAATTGCCTACAAAAAACCAAGGGGATAAACAATGCCTATTATTCAGACTGTCTGGGGAGTGAAAACTTGAAAACTTCTCTGAATGTGTCTTAGAATTTGGTGTCAGTTTTGACTGTCGGCTTCGCCCTGCCCCCTTCTTCCCTCCCACTTCACTACTGCCACATCAGCATTAGGCCCTTTAGGAGTTTTTCATGTCCAACCTTGCTGGCAATCTTTTTCTCTCCCCCTCCCTTGCTTCAGGATCCTCCCCCCTTTTCCCTTGCTGTCTTAGGCCCTCTCTTCTTCACTTTGTTGTCTGGCAGATAAGGATGGGTACATTTGAATTGGCTATCCCCTATTTCCTTGTTCTTTGTAAGCCCACCTACCAGCCATTGACGGACAGTGGTGGGCTTCCCTGTTCTTAGACATTGGGGAATATTTTCACACCAAGATCTTAGCCCATGTCTCAGCCAATGGAAGAAGGGAGCTTGACTGTGTTAGGGTATAAATTCTTGTTTCATCTTTTGTAACACGCTTCCTTTTCCTGATCTTCATGGAGAGGACTGCCCTCTTCTCCCAGGGAAGAGAATAAAAATTTCCTGTTTTTATCCTGAGAAATCTTCATGTCTTTGATGAAATTTTAAATGGGGTTTTTCATCCCACACAAGACTATGACACAAATAAATGAAAAACCAATAGGACAGATCCATCAGTATGTAGATGAAAACATACATAGGTAGTTGATAGAAGAATATAGGTAGAGATGAAATAGATATTTGAATGGATATATGATACACAGGCATTATATGTATGTCTGTATATATACACACACATACATATATATATATATATGTGCGTGTATAAATACATGGTTAAGAGAAAGGGGGTGGTATGGTAGCTATCCAGATAGACAGATGATTTGTCTCCATTACACAGTACAGATGAAGTATATATGGAGTGTTAAAGATTAGCATCTGTGGTGGGAGGGCTGCCATGCCCTTCTCCAGGCTGTTCATCCACCTTTGGTGTCCACTTTTCACCCAACACTCATCTGCGGCTTCAAGAAGCTGTAGCAGGAGGGGGTGGAGCCAAGATGGTGGCATAGAAGCAGCAAGGTTTTGCAGCTCCCACACAGCCACCCTGAATACCCATAAAATATGACTCTAAACAAATTCTAGGGCTCCCAAACTCACAAGAATACAGAAAACACATCTCTCACTGAAGGCAGCTCGGCAGCAGGGGCTCATCGCAGCAGGCCGGGAGCCAAGGCCAGCCCAGGCCAAAACTGAAACCTCAGAGCCAAGCCTCCCAAGCTTCAGTGTGAGTCTACCCCTGGAGCAGATCTACAGCACCTGGAGGAATCTTCACAGCTACCAAGGCGTGAAAAATAAGGATTAAAGAAAGATCACTGAAAGTGAAGCTTTCAAGCTAATTTTGGGAGAGGAAAAGCAGTCCTGACAATCTAACCCCAGGGCAAGGAAGCAGTGGGAGAAGGGCAGGATCTGCTGTAACTGGCAGCTGCCCCCACTGGGCTGTTTCAGAGCTCCTGGCCTGCAAACCCTGCAGCGGGGCTGAGTCTATTGATCAGGGCCAAAGGCTCTTGCTTTGAGTGGCCTGGATCTGGATCGTGGTCTTGGGTGGTGGTCCGGGGGTGCGCTTTCAGCAAGCCAAATCTGGTAGGGGCTGCAGCACCCCCCTAATAGCTCCAGCAGCTGTGAAAACCCTATTGATTTGGGACAAAGCTTTCCCCCCTGGAAGCAGAGTTTCACAGACCTATTTAAAAAATCAACCAATTAATTGACTGGCCAACATGAGGAAAAGGAAGCAAAATAAGAACAGCAATAAAACTCTAGAATCCTTTTTTGTGGACAAAAAAGATCAAAGCATGGAACGGGAGGAAGACAACACAGTCAGAATTCCCACACCAAATGCTTCCAAGACACTTGAAGAATGCCTAGAAGCTATAGATAACTGAAAAAGGACTTTGAAAAAAAAAATAAGAGAAGTGGAGGAAAAATTGGGAAGAGAAATGAAAATGATGCAAGAAAATCATGAAAAGTGAGTCAACAGCCTGACTGAAGAAAACAACACTTTAAAAAATAGATTAAGTCAAATGGCAAAA
>JAQQSW010008962.1:0-13342 GCA_028646575.1 Pseudocheirus occidentalis
TAAAAGGTGAAATTCTGAGGTGGGAGAGGACTTGAATGAGAGGAGACAGGGAGAGACAAAATGGGTTTAATCATCCCATATAGAAGAGGCAAGGGATAATTGTTACAACTTTGCCTTCATTTACTCTAATTGAATTCGGCTTAGGAAAGGAATGACATAAACTCTAAACTGGGTATCATGCCACACAGGAGAGTAGGGGGCATGGGGATGAGAGGTGGGATGATGGAGGGGAGAGCAGGATCTGGTGAAGAGTTGTCTGTGGGAGGGTTGTTGGAAGTACACATTTCAGTAAAGGGACAGGGACAGGGTAGAGAACAGAACAAGGGGGGATGGGATAGGAAGGAGGGACATGTGATCAGACTGTCACAATATGTCCACTGTGAGGATGCCCTGTGTAATTACATATGCACAGCCTGTATTTAATTGCTTTTCCTTCCAGTGGTGGTGGGTGACAAGGGAGGAACCAAAAGAATCTAGAATTTAAATCTCTGCAATACATGCGACTAGGAATTAAGATATACAGGGACTGGGGTAGGGAGACCCTCCCTGCCCTACCAGAAAGTTAGAGGGGTGTTGGAGGAGGGCACAAAAGAGAGCAGATTGGGGGAGGGGCTTTACAGCTGGATGGCTGTTTTGGGGTTGTGGTTAGGGGAAACATGGGGGAAAATTTGTAACTCAAAAATCTCATGGAAATGAATGATATAAACAAGAAAACAAATAAAAATTTATATTAAAATTTTAAAAAACTCTTAAGTGTCTCTACTATAGATTCTTGGAGTATTGGGATTTTTAACTATCTCTATTGAGATAGAGTAAAATATAGTTGGAGGATTGGATTAAAATGAATCACCACTCTAAATAAATAGGAGACTAAAATTTTGTTTATACAAAACAGCCTCATTGTGACAGAAATGTGTCTTATGTGAACTATTCACATTGCAAGTCTCCAAATTAACTTAGAAAGTAATAATAATAATAAAATAGTTAACAGTACTTTGTCACTTTATGGTTTGCTAAGCACTTTACAAATATCTCCTTTGAGTTTCACAACGCATTTTACTGAGGAGTAAACTGTGGCAAAGGTTAAGTAACTTTCTCAGGGTCACACAGAGAGGGTAGATGTGAACTCAGTTATACCTGATGACATATGTAATATCCTCACAGTTACACCCCTTAACTGCCATTAGAAGTACATTTTATCATGCAAAGGTGTATAAAATCACAATGAGTAGATGGGCAAAAAGCAGTTTCATTTTTAATTTAGAAGGTAGGTGGCATTTTTGACATTTTGACCATAAATACTATAAAAAGATATTTTGAGAACCAATTAAGACTCTGGGCTTCAAATGGATGTAAGTTTGTGTGTGCGTGTGTGTGTGTGCGTGTGCATGTGTGTGCGTGCACATGTGTGTTTATATGTGTGTGTTAGGCTGAAAGACAGCATAGCACCCAAAGAACTCTTCAATTTTTTATTGGTCTCTGATCTCCTCTACATGGATCCCTATGCAGGTCAAAACCTTTCCCCATCTTTGCATTCTGTGCACTCTTGTATGTCCTGTCTTGCAAGTCCATTGAGGCAGTCTCCCCAACATGCCAGGCTCTTTGTCTAGGTCTCATGACATTGCACGCATACCTTTGCATATTTGGGGCTACCCATAGATTATACCTTCTTCATGAACTCCCCATCTCCTTCAACAGTCACAAATTTCATTGATTCATCCTTGTTCTCATCACATGCTACAACATTAGGAACAGATGTGGTTTTATCAATGGAAATTAAAGGAGCTGCATCAGCATCCACTTTGACACTGCACTGCAAGAGATACTGGGCTTTTCCATTTGACCTGCAAACTCCTAGATGTGTTATGTTCTCGATCTTAATGTGAGTTTCTTGAGATCAGGGACAGTCTTTCTATTCTCTTTGTATCCCGGGTACTCAGCACAGGGGTTGGCATTGTAAGCTTACAATACATGCTTTTTCCTTCATTTGGAAATTAACATATTTATGCATTCATTCCTTCATTCATTCATTCATTCATCCATTCATTCATTCTTTTACTCTTTAGCTTGCTTCTCCTATACTTCTTCAGAGCAACTCTTCCTAAACAGCGATCCTACTTCCATCTACAGGAAAAGACCCTGATTCAGAGTGCTAAAGATAAGCACCAATCTTAATTAGTGAAAAATCTGAATTAAGGATCTTTTCAATTAAGTGCAACAATATTCATTTTAATTACTGCAATAACTTGAAAGGCACTGAACTATTTGCACTTTTATCTTTGTAATCACTGTAAATGCCTGGAAAATAGAGTGCTTAATAAATACTTGATATGTTCAATTAAATTAAGTGAAATTTGTCTCCTAAAACATGTACTAAATTGAATGAGAAAAATTAAATTAGCCCGACAAAGTACAAGCCCCCGTAACATTGGCTCAATTGACATTATGGGTGCTTATATGATAATTCTCATTTTTTAAAAAGATTTTCTTTTCTTCAGAACCCCTGTAATCTTGTTATCCTTTACTTCTTATGTGTAAATGTTTTTTTAATAAAATAGCTTCACAGAAAGTTTAGCACTGTGTAGGCTGTCAAGTTCTAAGTGAGGACTAGATGAATATGGGCATATTAGTGTGCTAAACAGCTTTGGTGACTTTGGGGATTCATAATTATGAGAACAATATCATAAAGATATTGTCCAAGTATAGGTATGACCCTTGACCCTAAGGAACATGATGGAATAATAAACCCTAAGAATGTATCATGAATTTCATGCATCAATACTGACATAATTGGCCTCAGCCAATGTAGTGATTCTATTAAGTTCAAACAACCATTTATTACTTTATTTAGTTATTTTAAAAATAGTTTTATCAAAGTTCATTTTTACATCTCAGTCATTTTCACCTCTAGTAGTCCTCTGCAACCTGAGGGTCAGAATTCTCTTGTATCAGATAAAAGTAAGCAAAAACCAAAGTCAAAACCCAAACCCTGAAAAATTGGGCACCAGAATACAAGAATTTCATCCAAGCCAAATTTGGGGTAAGAGTATTTCCTGGCTCCATGCCAATATGATCTATAATGCTTTAAGAAATACTTTCCAAGTAACAACCCTGTTAGGAAGGTAATATAATATACTTCCCCCCATTTCATGAATGAAGAAACTTAAGGAATTTTCATCACTTGCCTCCAGTCATATATAACTAATAGGTGCCTGGGTCAACATTGACACCCATGTCTTCAAATACCAAATTTACAATGTAGCATTCCTGCTTCAAGCTCTGAGCTCTCCAATTTATGTTTAATAGTGATATTGGGGTCAGGAGTACCATGGCATATTAAGAAAATATTCCCATGTGAGGAAACCCATGAATCAGGAGGGATAAATGTGGAGTGTAGATACAGAGCAGTGCAGTTGATTGGATGCTAAACCTGGGACCAGAAAAAAACTTCCTACTTTAGATATATCCTATTTATGTGACCCTAAGCAAGTCATCTAATCACTATGTGCCTCCATTTCTTTATCTGTCAACTGACAGTATTAGATTTGGTAGCCTTTAATGTCTCTTCTAGCTATAAAGCTATGATCTTATGATCACTCCTAAGATATAGCTATACAGTCTTGAGCAAGTCATTTAACCAATCTGGGCCTATTTCCTCATCTGTAAAATGAGGGGGTTGGAATGAATAATCTCTAAGATCCTTTTCCAACTCTATATTTATGATCCCATAAAAATATTTGGAGAACAGAAACCATAGTTTCTCTAGACAATACTGCAGACCACTTGTGCAGAAGGAGGAAATAGATGAGGAGTTTGAGAAAAAAAGATTAAAAAGTAGTGCTGACATATGATATAGTAGTTATGGGAAACTTCATTTATGTGGACATCTATCAGAGTTTTCTCACACCTTCTCTGTCTCTGTTCTCTTTCTGTCTCTGTCTCTCTCTTAAGCAGAAATGTGAATTATTTTTTGAATTGCCTTTATTAACAATTTAATCTTTCCAAGGGTGGAGGAATGAACAAGGGTTAATTCTATTTTGAATCTGATTCTCATCAATAGGGGGAATAGGCTTTTGTAGTTACACAATGGCAACTGTTCAAAATGTACAGGAGTTAATGTTACAAGCTCTCAGATCATAAGAAAACAATGAATTTCTTCTACTATCCATCTGAAGTACTTTATTATTTAGACATTTTATATACTATTAGGGTTCTGCCACCTTATTTTGGAGGACACAATGAGCCCAAGGAAGACACAGGACAAGTTTCTAAATGTTTAGCAATATACAATCTAAATTTATTTATAGGAGTTAAAATACTCAAAATTTCTTCATCAAAGTCAAGAGAACTTTAGAATAAATTTTCTCCCAGATAATCATGGACACAGTTGAAAAGTGCTTAGTGTATATTTGATGGTGATGATGTTGAAGATAATACAAGCCAACCAAGAATTGGTGCTACCGTTAGTTGCCTCTGGGCATGAACAGAAAAAGACCAGAGCAGCTCTAATTGGAAAACAAACAAAAAATTATCTACAGTTTTAGATAGAGAAAAAAATACCAACAAGACAGTAGTGATCATACGGAAATTGTAGTAAAATACGAGAAAGGGCAATGAGTTTTAGAGCCAGCCTAGCATTTCTTATAGGGAGAAAGACACAGTATGAAAGCAGATAAGTGAGTCCATAATTAAGTTAAAAATTGAGTCCTTTTCTTTTCCTTTTTACTAACATTTTGCATGTTTTTTCCTGACCTACATATAATTTCTGAAATATGTGGGGAAAATTCCATTTAGTTAAGGTGAACTCCCAATGTTGAGGCTTTATACTCTTACTATGAATGAAAATTTGTAGGATTCAGGGTGTGTGTGTGTGTGTGTGTGTGTCTGT
The DNA here is from genome assembly GCA_028646575.1 of Pseudocheirus occidentalis. Lineage (NCBI taxonomy): Eukaryota > Metazoa > Chordata > Mammalia > Diprotodontia > Pseudocheiridae > Pseudocheirus > Pseudocheirus occidentalis. Next base: position 4,889 of record JAQQSW010008962.1, read on the forward strand.
GTCTGTGTGTGTCTGTGTCTGTGTGTGTCTGTGTCTGTGTGTCTGTGTCTGTGTCTGTGTGTCTGTGTTTTCATTGAAATACACACTGCAGTCACTGAACTAAAGGGGGAAAAAGGAAAACATGCTTTTCTTACAGAAATAAGCCTTTGGGATATCAATGGGGGATCTTGGACTTCAGTGATTTATTATAATGGAAAGGCAATGGGCTATGCTAAAGAAAGTCCCTAGCATTAGCAGGCAGTACTTAGCATTAAGACTTCAAAGAGGCTTTCCATAATGTTTCTCATCCAAGTTTTAAAGAGGAAAGAAAATATCCATCTAACAAATGGTCAGCCACGTGGCACAGGCCCCCTTTTGTCCAAGCCTGAGGCCCAAATTGAAAGAGAAAAGAGTGAAGTCAGCAAGAAGTCCGGGGGATCTGGAGTCAAGAGAACATTGGTTTTCACTGGGAGTATGCCCTTGAGGGAGTAATTTCACTATTCTCTTCTTTAGTTTCCTCATCTGTAACATTAAGGAAATTGGATGTGAAGCTCCCTTCTATCTCTCATTCAATATCCCTATACAGAAGAGATGGATTCAGAAAAAAAAAATGTTGAATAGTCGTTGTACAAAGGAATGCAGGGATAATGATTAATGACAATAAAAACTTGAGTTATGTATAACACTTTGAAGTTTACAAAGGATTTTACATACATGCACGTCCATACCAAAAAGAAATCTCATTCAATCTTCTCATTGATGTCATAGTCTATGTTTTTCTGAGAGTACCTTCCATAGTTGGATTCAGACAAATAGTTTGGGGCAATTGTCCAAAACTTTCATGAAACATTCCTGAATTAAAAAAATAAAAACTATGGTATATTTCTAAGATCCAGAAACAAAATATTATCACACAATTTCCTCTGAATAAGATCAGCCTAAGTCAAAAGCTGATAGACTTGTAGAAAATTGTAATCTTTGGTGTACTGCCTGATAATTGAGATCAATGGAGAGAGATCAGAGAAACAAATGCAGCTGAAAGGCCCTCTTCCTCATATTGAATGATAGGGAAACATAATTAAGATCTTAAACTTCCATATCTCTTGTCTCTCATGTAAATTTTCTGATAGTTGTTTTTTTTAAATGCCAAAAATATCTCCCTGACAGCTACACGGCATAATTGTAGGCTACAATGACCAACCTCTTCTCGACTCTTACTAGTTACTTTCTGAAAACAAGTGGAAAAGGTTGTCACGTCCCCTTTAAACATAGCTGCTTTTTCTGTGGTAACGTTTTGGCAAAGATGAAAATGTGCCCATACATCTTTGTTCCCATAATCGTTAAGAAGGCTATGACCGTACCATTTGTGGCCACCAGTTGACAATTGAGAACCTGAAGATGCATTTTCAGGATCATAAATAAAGCTAAATAGTCTCTTATTTGAGCAGATACAGATCCAGAACCCAACCAGTGGGACAAAGATTTCAATTAACCAAGACATTTTGAACCAATCAGCCAGACCAGTGTATCACTAGCTTATAATTGTGGAAGCAAATCTCTGGATAACACTGACAACTTTCAGGAAGGTCAAGGCAGTGTAATTGGACAATACACATTTCTATGGATATTTTTTCCCATTTTTATGTGTTTCAGTAGCATCCAGAACAATGCCTGACCTAGAGTAGATGCTTGATAAATTAATGAGGGTTTGGATTGGAATGAACTAGACTGGACTAGATTAAGCTTGCAAAACACTGTCCTCACAACAAGCCAGTGAAGTAGATAGTGCAAGCATTATTATTTGTGTTTTACAGATAAGGGAACTAAGGTCCTTAGAATTTAAATGACAGAAGAGTTCAAAAAGGGCATGATGCCTCAATGATCTATTTATCTAATAAAGGTAAGAAGATACTTCTCTGATGGAATTCAAGTAGAATCCAATTGGTACAAATGAGAAGTCCAAAGAACCACAAGAAAAATAGAGCATCAGAAATCATTTTCAATCAAAGGACTACAAAAATAATTATTGAGAAAAGAAGCAACATTGGAGCTGGAGATTTGAAGAAATAAAAGGATCTGAGTCTGTCCAGGAGCTCATTTCAGGCATGAAAGATCACAGAATTTTAGGAGTAGGAAAAGCCTTGGAGACCACACTCTTCACCAAAAATCCCTTCTCCAATGTCTCTCATAAGTGTTCATCCTTCTGTTGAAACCCTCTCAGAAAACTGCCAAGTTCCTGAGGCAAACCAACCTACTTTGGAATAGTTCTAGTTAGTTTTTTTTTCCAAAATCAAGACTAAAATAATTTTTTTTCTCAATCTATTCTCTGAGGACTATCATGACAAATGTAGTTCCTCTCAAATAGGACAACCTTTGAAATAACCTGAAGACACATATTTGCCTTGCCCCAACAAGACATATATATTTTCTCTCTCTCTCTCTCTCTCTCTCTCTCTCTCTCTCTCTCTCTCTCTCTCTCTCTCTCTGTCTCTTTCTGTTGCTTTTTGGAGGGGGAGGGCAGGACAATTAGTGTTAAGTGACTTTCTCAAGGTCACATGGCTAGTAAATGTTGTGTCTGAGGTCGGATTTGAACTCAGGTCCTCCTGACTCCAGGGCTGGTGCTCCATTCACTGCACCATCAAACTGCCCCAAGGTGCGTGCATGCACACACACACACACAAATACACACATTATGTCTATATCTCTATCTCTATCTTGATCTCTCTCTATCTCTATCTCTATCTCTCTCTCTCTTTCTCTCTCTCTCTACCTCTCTCTACATATATATATATATATATATATATACACACACACACACACACACACACATACACACACACATATTAAACTAAGTATCATTACCTTCAATCCACCCTCATGTGGCAGGTAAGGTTTTCAGTTCCCTGGCTATTATGGGCATACTCCCCTAGAAACTTCCCATTTTGTCAATTCTCTTCCTAAAGCTTTGTTCCCAAGATTGAATGCAATAGTATACATGTAGCCTAATTAAAGCAGAATACACTGGGATTATCAGCTTTAATATTCTGGACATTAGGCCTCCAGTAATTCAGATTGAGATAGTATTAGGTTTTTGGGCTGCTACATAAGATTGTTGATTAATATTAAATTTGCAGTCCTCTAAAATGGGGTGGTTAGATGGAGCAGTGGATAGAGTACTAAGAAGGGATCAAGAAGAGTTGAGTTCAAATTGTGCCTCAGACTCTAGCTGTGCTACCCTGGACAAGTCACTTAACCTATATTTGATTGATTGTCTCATCTGTAAAACAGTGATAATATCATTTGCCTTCCAGAGATATTGTGAAGCTAAAATGAAATCATTGTAAATGATAGTTCTCAGCACATAAGCGATGATGGTTGTTGTTGCTATAAAAAAAATTCCTTTTTTTTTTGCCTAGGCTGTTTGTTAGATGTGTCGCTTCATCTTTCACTTGAATTTCTGAAAATAATTTTCTGAATTCAAGTTTAGGGCTTATCTTTCTTCTCTAAAATATTTTAGGTCATTAGATTTTATCCATTATTCTAACCTGTTGAGATGTCATGGGGTCCCATCTATAAGCTATGTTACTCACGAGCTTTTGCTAATTATAAATATCTATATTTATAAGTATATATATATATATGTATATATATAAGAAGTGTATATATGTATATATGTGTGTATAGATATATGTGTGTGTGCATTTGTGTGTGTATATATGTGTGTATATATATATGAAGTATGCTATTTCTGTATTCAAAGATCTCTGGATCTCCACACCAGAGAAGTCTCCCCAGGTTTATATCAGGATTATACTACTTATCCCTCCTTAGACTGACTCATTCAACTAGTTCCAAATCTATTTTCTTGCTGTCTGGCTCATACCTCTTTTCACCAACAAAATCCTAAAACAGTGTCTCAAAGAGTTGAATACGACTGAAAATAACCGAACAACAATAGCACATCTCTGTGTCTTACCCACGAAGATAGCGTGAGAAATGTTCTGTATGCATTGCTGACATCTAGGTAAACCATACTGATTAATTAAGAAGCACTTATTGAGCACTTACGCACTGTATACTATCCTAAGAAAACACAAATATTGCCTGCCTTCAAGGAACTAGAATTCATTGAGTAGGGGGAGTGGCAGGAGCATCATTCTACTCTACCAGCCGAAGAATTCTATCAATAAAAGAAATGAGGCTAATCTGAAATAGTCTTTTCTTCTTCTACACTTATTTTTTTCTTTTCAAAAGTATGACCTTAGTATAAAAAAATCATGAATATTTTAAAATACAAAAAACAAAAAAGAGAATTATAAATAAAACTGGAGATTTTAAAGTGTATATTACATTTAACAGAAATAGTAGCAAAATTATCGTGGCTATTTTTGTTCCCTTGTGATTTTCTTTTCCTTATGTTCTCTTCTGTATTTTTAATGTTTCATTGAACCTCCTTTCTTTATTCCTTTTTTTTGTAGCACTATCAATAATTACAGCATTACCTGACGACATGTAGTACATAAACCAATTGCATAGTAATCCCTGAAGCAAATGCTTAAATACTGTCATATATATTTGGTCTAGCCAACAAAGAGGTATACTCCCTAATTCTTCAGACTGGAATTTATCCATCACCTGCCCATCCAGTGTGACTCTAATCCACAATCTCCCATTTATCACCCATAGTTATTCTTAGAGCCTTTTAATAGTTAAAACTTAATCTCAGTGAAGTTAAATGAATAGTCCATTGTCACACAATTAGTGTCACCAGAAGGCCATGAACTGATGTCTTCCTGACTGTAAGTATAATACTCTAAGTCTGTAAACCAAGCAGGCAAGATGCCTTATTGGAAAGGATCAAAGAGTTTGGTAAATGAAAGTTGCGCGTTTTTACTAGAGTGAAGTACATAAAGGAAGGTAGAGGAAAATCAAGTTCAAAAGGTAGGCAAAGGCTAAACACAGAAGAAATTACTTTTCTATAAATAGGGGGAGAATTTATGACCAAACAAGAGATAAACACATTCATGGGAAATAAAATGGAAAATTTTTATTACTTTTTTTTTTTTAGAAAATCACGAACAAAACTAATGTAGCCAAAATTTGAAGAAGTAGAAATATTTGAAGTAGTAAACTGGGGGAAAATCTTTGCATAAAGTTCTTAGATAAAGGTCTCATTTCTCAAATATATGGAGAACTAAGCCAAATTTATAAGAATAAAAGCCATTCTTCTCTGGATATTGTCAAGGGATATGAACAGGTACTTTTCAGAAGAAGAAACCAAAGCTGTCAGTAGTCATATAAAAATGACTCTAAATCACTATTCATTAGGGAAATATAAATTAAAACATCTCTGGGATATGATCTCTTACTTATAAGATTTGTTTACATCACAGAAAAAAGAAAAAATGACAAATCCTGGAGGAACTGCAGAAAAATAGATTCATTAACACATTGTTGATAGAGTTTTGAACTTCTCCAATCATTCTAGAGCACAATTTGGAACTGTGTCTCTAAAGCAATAAAAATATATATCTGCACTTTTATCAAGTAATACCATTTCTGGGTCTATAACACCAAAAGATCAAATTAAAAGGGGAAGGACTAAAAAATTTTAGCCCCTCTTTTCATGTTGGCAAAGGCTTTGAAACTGAAGAGATATCTATAAGTTGGGGAATAATTGAATAAATTATGATATACAAATGTGATGAAATACTGTTGTGTTATAAGAAATAATAAAGGAAATGGTTTCAAAGAAATCTGGGAAGATTTTTATGAACCGATGGAAAGCAAAGTAAGCAGAACAAAAAGAACAATCTACATATTAACAACCACATTGTAAAGATAATCAACTGTGAAAGACTTCGCAACTGTGATCAATACAATAATCTACCACAGTTCCAAAGAACTCCCCAATGCAGCATGTTGTCTACCTGAAATGGAGAACTGACAGAAAGACATTGCTTCCTCTTTCTCTGTCTCTTCTTTTTCTCTTTTTCTAGAACATGGCTAATGTGGAAATATGTTCTATATGACTTCAAATGCCTATTGAGTATCAATTTCTTGTTTTCTCCATGAATGGGGGAGAGGTTAGATGGAGGGAGAGAATTTGCAACTAAAAATAAAATTAAATTTAACAAAGTGTTTTAAAAGATCTTTACTCCTTCTACCCTTCACTATTTTTAGTAATTTTCCTCCATCCTCAATCTCAATCAAATAGCTAGTATTTCAAAAACACACTATTTGCCTTTAGATCTCTTCCCCCTTTATTGTATTACCATTCCCCTCTAGCCAAACTTAGATGAACTTCACTATCAACCTCCTATACTCCTACTCATGAACTACTAAGGGCAACTGGAGGAAAACTCACAACTGTGCTGGTTGGGTACATAGCAAATTTATGTTCAGATAGTTCAGGACCAGGTAGCACTTTACTCCTCCCTACTTGATTTTCTTATCTCCCTTCTCAAAGATATACAAAATGTTGTCTTTCATTATCAAGACCCGCAGATTCCCCAACCACCTCAACTGAGGTTCTCTTCATGTATGGAACTGAGAACACTAAAGATTTTTGATGTAATTTCCAGCTCTCTTTATCTCAAAAACTCTTTACATCATCTCCTGTAATTACTGATTACTCTCCTCTTTTTCTTCAAATCCCTGGAAAAGAGTTTACATTTCTCCTTCCCTGGGCCAGCCTCTCCGCATATGCATTTGTTTCTCCCCCCTCTCCCCATGTTCTTTGGACAATTACATCATCAATCATCTTCTCTCACTATAAACATCTTGACTTCTACTGGCTCTTTCCTTGATGCCTTCAAACATATTAGAAGTTACTTAGAAATAATGGTTTATTCACTTTTTATATTTGCTTTATTTGAGTAGTTTATGACTATTAAATATGTGGTTAAAATATGAAAAGTAAATATATATTTTAATTAAGAAAAAACCCTCATCTGTAAATCTGAATACTAACTCAAGCTTCTCTCTCAAGGCGTCCATAAAGATTTTTGTTTTATATTTGCCAAATATTGAGCTTCCATCCAAACTCTTAAAAAGTAATTTATTTTTTCCCATAGAAATATCTGAAATACAAAAGTTGGCTCAGAGAACTGTGCTGGTGAGCTCATGCCATGGCTTTCTATGAGTGCCCAGGAGCTTCACTGGTGCCAATCCATCATTTGCCCTCAAGTCTTTCCTGGAGCCCAAGGCTAATTCCAGCCTTCATTGCTGACAAACTTAATTTTGAACTAGAGCTCCCTTTTGACTATCTTGATGGAAATATGGACATAATCACTTGAGGGTGACCAAAAGTCATCTTTATCTGTATCCTCAGATCTTCTGTACTCTCAGAGAATTCTGCTAAAAGGCTTTCTTCCCCATTTTCCTTTAGCAAAGATTTGAAACATTGCTTTTGAAAATATTTTTATTGATGTCTTTTGTTTTTACATCATCACAGTTATTCCCAATATTTCTCCCCTTTCTCCTCACACAGAGCCATTCCATATAACACATGGAATTTTTTTTAATTTTAATTCATTTTCTTGGTTACATCATTCATTTCCACAAGGTTTTGAGTTACAAATTTTCTCCCTTTTTTGCCCCTACCCCCCAGCCCAGATCATTGATCCCACTGTAAGGCCCTTCCCACAATCTGTTCCCTTTTATGCCCTCCTCCAACACCCCTCTAGCTTTCTAGCAGGGCAGGGAGGGGCTTCCTGCCCCCATCCCTGTATGTATTATTTCCCAGTTGCATTTGATTGTATAGCTTTAAATACTAGATTCTTGCAATTCCTCCCCTGTCACCCAGTCTCACTCGGAGGAGCAGCAATTCAATACAGGCTGTACTTGTGTGATTACACAGGACATCTCCATGGTCGGCAAATTGTGAGAGACTGATTGTATGTCGCTCCTTCCTATCCTGCACCCCGCCTTATTTTGTTCTCTACACTGTCCCTGTCCCTTTACTGAGATGTATGCTTCCCGCATCCCTACCCCCATCCCACCCTTCCCTCCGTCACTCCCCCTCTCATCCCCCCCCCAGTCTCCTGTGTGGCAAGATACTCAGTTTAGAGTTTATGTATTTCCTTCCCTAAGCCAAATTCAATGAGAGTAAATGAAAGTAAAGTTGTAACAGTTATCCCTTGCCTCTTTTTTATGGGATGATTAACCCCATTTTGTCTCTCCCTGTCTCCTCTCATTCAAGTCCTCTCCCACTTCAAAATTTTACCTTTGAAGTATCATCTTTTCCTAATTAATTGATCCTAAACCCTCTATGTACGCATATATATCCATGCTCAGATATGTATTCATACACATATATACCTTCCTATATAGACATATGAGTAGGTATACATATTTATACATTTGTATTCCCTTCACCTATCCTTCATACTAAGAAAAGATTCATGAGTCACTATTATTGTTTTTTCATGTTGGCATGTAAATAGGTCAACTTTGATAAGTTCCTTATGATTT